>JACXGM010013666.1:0-16245 GCA_016801145.1 Umbra pygmaea | reverse complement strand
TTTAAGAACGAACTTTTAAGATATGAAAAATAAAATATGTAAACAAAACAAATATGTAATATTTTATCTTTTCATAGATCTACCTTTATGTATTAATTTTATTCACTAAACATGCTTATCTTCTATCCTCTTCCAACTGGCAGCTGGAATATATAAAAAGTAATAAATTGATTACTAATTTGACCTTGTCTCTACACAGGCCAGCACATCAAGTGCTTACATTCAGCTGCTTCTCAAGGGATGTTGCCTGCCAGACAGACCACCTGGAAACACACAGCTATCTTTAAAGACGCTGCGGCCCCACCTAAGAAGTGAAGGTATGTACTTGCCACCTTTCGTACATTTAATTTTGTTGTAGTTAGTATTCTGGAATTTCTCTTTGCTATCATTAAAACTACATATAGTTAATTTAGTCACTTTCAGAAATATATCAGAGATCATTGTTGTAATATTCTGGGCCCGGTTCCCCAAAACGTTCTTATCGCTAAGTAGTTCTTAACCTTAGGTTAAGAACTACTTAGCGAACTACTTAGCGATAAGAACGTTTTGGGGAACCGGGCCCTGTACTGTATTGTTTCCTAATATGATACTTTCTTATTGTCTGCAGCAACTCCAGCATTCTACAAGTTGGAGAAGTTGCTGACTAACAAAAGAACGCTGGAGGATGTTGCAAAACTGAGCCTCCACCACTAAACTTCATCGTCGGAGGCTTTCCATGCCATCATCCTTTGTTTTTCCCCAAAGAATGTTGTCTTTCCCTTTATTGGAATGCTGTGAAGGTAAAAGAAACTTTGTTTACTCAATACTTTTGGGAATTGTAGCCTAAATGTTTGTCAATATTAACATGTTTTGTCTTGTACTTCCAGATTTTACTTTGCTGCTATGCATTATCATGAAAATGCGGACCAACCACAGGCTGAAACGGAGGAAGGTGTACCACTCTTCAAAATCTCCTTTCCAAAGGCTAGGAAGGGAGAGTGCAGAGCTAAACCTCAGAAACACACCCAACCTTTGGTAAGGGTTCAAATCAATTCAAACAACACATATTTTGGAATTCTAAAATGTTTTTCTCTTAAAATAAATAAATAAAAAACACAGTAAAAACAAAAACCCCAACCAATAACAAAAAAAGTTTGTGCTTGTGTTTCATGATACAGGTTGTTGCTGACATGATGTACCAAATTTTTGAGAATGTCTTCGTCAACCCTACACCACACAGCAATGCGCTGTTGGCCATCCCAGTCCCAGAGGACATATCAGTGCAGTACAGCCCATTATCACAGCCAAGCATGTAATAGACACGCTGGTCCAGCGTGTCAGTGTGACGCTATGACTCACCCAAGCGTGTAATACACTTGCGGGCTCACCTTTCCATAAGCGTGTAATACACACGCTAATTGAGCCTCGCCGGGGATGAAACCAATCCCGTTATCGCGATGCAAGCCTAACATTAACCACTCAGAACCCTTGCGTTATCTCGATGTAAGCCTTAACCAAACCCATACCATAACCACTCAGAACCCTTGCCATTAGTCGATCTAAGACTAACCTTAACCACTATGAACCCTTGCTGTTAACGTCTGCATCGCGCTGGAATAGTGAGTAAAAAAGTATGTGTGCAACACGTCTGCATCGCGCTGGAATAAAAACAAATTATATGCAAAGCGTCTACTTGGATTTGAACTCGGAACCTCCGGGATGTAAGTCGCGGGTTTATACGCCCGTCCACCATCCCCAACCTACCAACCTGCTAAATCTACGCAATTTACACTCTGCTACGTCACCATGCTATTCGATTAGTATCGCCTCCTGGTAGTAGAGTACCTTCGTAATGCGTGTAATATTCATGCCTTGGCGAGGCAACGCGGGACATTGACCCGCAAAACCCGATGGACCGGCGTGTGTATTACACGCCTGCCCGTGACACAGGGTTGCACAGTATGAGAAGCCGGACCAAGAGCAGGTCACTGCCAGCTTTGTGCCAAGGTTCAAACGGGTGGCAGTTTAAACCCTATGTAATGGCCTTCCTCATCAGGAAACTCTTGAGCGGATGCACAGGACCACACAAACTGGAATAACGACCAGGAGGCCTCATCACAAGCTCACAAATGAACAATAGGAGAGATACCTGTAGCGACGGAACAATTGGTTCTGATATTTAGTCTTGCAGTGATATATCATTCATTTGTGTTATTGTTATCTAAACAAATATTCCTATGCTCCTATGGATCATCTTCAATGCTTGTTTTATAACAATTTTCTAGTTTTTTTCCCCTCTGATGTAAATAAATCTTGACACTGTCTACACCAGGGATCTCCAAACCCTTCCACGGAGGACTTAGTGTGTGCAGGTTTTTGCTTTCACCTTGTACAAGGCTGATGGAGTAGCTCACTGATTGGTTAGGATCTCCCCTCACATGGTAGGGAAAGACCAAAAACCAGCATACACTAGGCCCTTCATGGAAGGGTTTGGAGACCCCTGATCTACACTTTCGAATGAAATTAGGCACAATATTTGTTATTTGGAATAAACAGTCAAGACTCAAGACAAGACTTTATTTATTATTTTATTAACTTCTGTAACAAAGCAAAACTTACTGGTGCATCCTCTCAAATGTAGAGGACCATAGTCAGCTCTGTATATTTGCCTGGCATTCTGCAAAGAGTAGACATTGAGGCAGACAGGCTCCAATCCAGGATGGTCAACCATATATGTGAGCTGTTCTTCAACAGCCCTTAGTCTTCTAGTAACCTAATTAGAAATGGTAAGTCTCATTTTAAGCACAATTAGTTGTCAAATGAAGAGACAAAGTAGTTTCCCATTTAATGGTGAAAATGCTAACAGAGGTATCTCCAAGCAGCAAATCTTATCAGCTTCTGTGGGCATGGTAGCCCATTTTCCACAACGGCACCTATCCAAAAAGGTAGGTGTAATAATGGCAGAGGTCTGACTAATATTGTGGCGTTGGTTAGTGTCTATAGCTGATTATTTCATTTACAAATATTTATTTATAAATATACAGGTACATAAGACAAGAGTGGACAAGCAGGTGCTGAGTAGAGGTCAATCTTCAGGAGTAAATAATTGGTTGTGTGCATGACTTCATTATACATGGACATGGAGAACTTTGTCATAAAGAAATGAGCCAGAGTACAGTCTTCTCTAAGCTACAAATATTACTGATATAAATGCTAATACATCTTTAGAACGATTTCAAATTAGAGCAACATATTCTTCAACAAAGTAGGCTAGCGTTAGCTACATGATAATAACTGTAACAGCATACATAAACTAACCAACTAACGTACCGTATCCAGACACAATATTTTAAACTAAACATTCGGAGACGTCCTGCTGTAACCGCAGAGTTGCAACTTCTTCAGGTGCTTCTCCATCCAGATCAAATTCTGCGTGTCTATGAACCATTGCGATACATTCATTGTAAACATTAACGCATTGTACCGTGGCCCCAAGCTAGTCAAGGCCACACCTCCACTTTACCCCACCTCTCTCCTCCTCATAAGCATTTAAAGCTACAGCCACAAAAACGGCATGTTCTAAGGAAAGCTCATTGTGAGACCAGATTTTAGTGGCTGTAATTCTGCACCAAGGCTGAATTTAGGAAAGATACTTTAGATACACTATTAGGGGACCAATAAGGCCTATATAAAAGCATCCAAAATGATTATGCCATGGGACCTTTAAACTGTCTAACTTTCATAACTAAGCTTTATTATGCTGGTTGATAATTTACAAACACACGTTATCTCCCCTCACAATTGCTTGATTTCGAATAATAAGGATGTAAGATACAAAAACATGTCTTTATTCTTCCTAAAATAGTTTGAAAAAGGTATTTTGTCGGTATCACAACTCTTTAATGAAAAGGGACAATTATATAATTGTGACTTTTTGCATGGATATAAAATTCTAATTACAACAAAAGAGTATGCTATTGTTTTTGATGCTGTACCTTCTGGACTTATTCGCTTGATGCAGGGAGGTTATGGTCATAATCAATGTGAAGATTTTTATTTTAATATTCTGATAAATGGTTTATGCATTACGGATAAGAAGTTCAATAATCACTTCATTAGGGAATGTTGTGTTGAACCGACTCTTCCTCTTGCAGAATTAAATCGGAACTCTACATTTAAACATATGACCTGGAAAGCAGTTTGGAATTTAGGCAGAAGATAGTGTCACCAACAAGGTCCGTGAAATCTCTTATAAAATAATTCATTTAATTTATCCAGTTAACCAGGTGTTGTCAAGATTTTAAAATGATATTGATATGTATATGTACAAAAATGTTTTGGACAGATATTGAAATGTTTTTTTCTTTAATCATATTTCATCTGACCAATAAAAGAAGTGTTTGTAATACAAAAAAAGAAAAAGTCAACCTTCAAATAATTATGTTTAGTTATGCAATACTTGGTCGGGAATCCTTTTGCAGAAATGACTGCTTCAATGCGGTGTGGCATGGAGGCAATCAGCCTGTGGCACTGCTGAGGTGTGATGGAGGCCCAGGATGCTTCGATAGCGGCATTAAGCTCATTTAGAGTGTTGGGTCTTGCGTCTCGCAACTTCCTCTTCACAATATCCCACAGATTCTCTATGGGGTTCAGGTCAGGAGAGTTGGCAGGCCAATTGAGCACAGTAATACCATGGTCAGTAAACCATCTACCAGTGGTTTTGGCACTGTAAGCAGGTGCCAGGTCGTCCTGAAAAATGAAAATCTTCATCTCCATGAAGCTTTTCAGCAGATGGAAGCATGAAATGCTCCAAAATCTCCTGAAAGCTAGCTGCATTGACCCTGCCCTTGATAAAACACAGTGGACCAACACCAGCAGCTGACATGGCACCATGACACCCATCCCTGACTGTGGGTACTTGACACTGGACTTCAGGCATTTTGGCATTTCCTTCTCCCCAGTCTTCCTTCAGACTCTGGCACCTTGATTTTCGAATGACATGCAAAATTTGTTGTTGTTTTGTTGTGCTGCTTCTCTGTAGCCCAGGTCAGGCGCTTCTGCCGCTGTTTCTGGTTCAAAAGTGGCTTGACCTTGGGAATGCGGCACCTGTAGCCCATTTCTTGCACACACCTGTGCACGGTGGCTCTGGATGTTTGTACTCCAGACTCAGTCCACTGCTTCCGCAGGTCATCCAAGGTCTGGAATCGGTCCTTCTCCACAATCTTCCTCAGGGTCCGGTCACCTCTTGTCGTTGTGCAGCGTTTTTTGCCACACTTTTTCCTTCCCACAGACTTCCCACTGAGGTGCCTAGATACAGCACTCTGGGAACAGCCTATTTGTTCAGAAATTTCTTTCTGTGTCTTACCCTCTTGCTTGAGGGTGTCAGTGATGGCCTTCTGGACAGCAGTCAGGTCGGCAGTCTTACCCATGATTGCGGTTTTGAGTAATGAAACAGGTAGAGTTTTTAAAAGCCTCAGGAATCTTTTGAAGGTGTTTAGAGTTAATTAGATGATTAGGTTAATAGCTTGTTTAGAGACCCTTTTCATGATATGCTAATTCTTTGAGATAGGAATTTGGGGTTTTCATGAGCTGTATGCCAAAATCATCAGTATTAAAACAATAAATTACCTGAAATATTTCAGTTGGTGTGCAATGAATCTAAAATATATGAAAGTTACATTTTTATCATTACATTATGGAAAATAATTAACTTTATCACAATATTGAATATAAGACTGTTAAATGAACGCCATTCAAGACTGTTTAAATGAACATGTATAACTTCAACAAATTGGTTTTGTACCACGCTGCTCTGTTCAGTCACTGGTGTGTATGTGTGTGTGTGTGTGTGATATGATTAATTGAAGTGTAAATGTGAGAGAGAAAGAAGTATCTGTATTCAGGAGTTGTATGATTGCTGCAGTATTTGCTGATTGTTTATTTTTATGACTATTAACTTATATACTTTATGTAATGCATTTTAACTCCATGGATGGGTTGGCTGGCTGTAAAACTGAATTGCCCCTCGGGGACTAATAAAGTTATCTGAATCTGAATCTGAATATGCAAATTTCTTGAGAAGGACCTGTATTTACAGATAAAATTACAGTTAAATTCTAAATTATGCAAGTTATTAAAAAAAGTTCTGTATACATCTGGCTCTGAAACCTAAGAACCTCTGTGTAGAATTTTGTGAATGTACATGTCACAATTGTGGGTGTGGTGTAGTGGAGGGAGACCAAAGGCAGTAGGTAATGATTGTAATTTGTAATGTTTATTCGTAGAAAATCCAGGAAGACATCAAATGCAAGTTGCAGGGTATGCCTAAACCGAGTGCACAATGTTCCTGTATGGCTTACATGCTTGTTACAATCTAGCTCCTTAAAGGAGGGGGACCTGACAACCCATTGCTCAAGGACCCCCAGTAGCCAGCAAAAGAAGTATGGAGTCATAGGTGCGAGGACACAGACCAGAATGTTACCGTATAAACAGAGCGTATGTGCCACACAGTTTTATTGTAATGATTAAGGTAATATAATTTATTATATATTATATAAACAATACCTTGGGAGCAGGGGGCTGGACAGGACTAAAGTAAAGAAATAAATAAAATGGCCCCACCCCTAACCTGTCCTATATCCCAAACACAAAACACATAAACTAAACTGGCACACGAGTGAGGTGCCCTAACCAAACTTACAGGGAATGGTCCTGTCCAGATCTAAATAGTGTATGTAGACACAGGAATATCCCTACGGGCTGTGTACACCCATGGGTAGCTCCAACTTGGGCTCCCCCCCAACTCCCTGTAAGAAAAGGAAACAAAGAATGAATCACAGATACCAAAACAGTAATTACATTCACTAAACACAACACAAGACTAAGCTCTCTCACTCTCTATCACTCAACACCACAATAACCACTACTAAAAACACACTAAGCACTAGTCACTACAATAACCCTGGCACAACCAAGGTTAGGGGTAATAGAGAGCAACCTTACACACAGGCAGAGAGAGCGACTAGACACAAAATGGCACACTAATATAGGGATGAAGGGCATGATGGGATTGATGATAAAGACTGGAACCAGGTGATCCGGATTATGGAGGGGAGGAGTCATTGATAAATGATGATTGACCATGATATCTGAATTTGCGCCACCTGTGGGGAAATAGACACACAGAACCAAACAAACACACAGAGAAGAAAACAGAACAGGTAATACATATTTCCATGTACATTTAGACTGGGGACGTAACAATGCTCTTAACAGTGGCACGGGACATTGATAGCTAAACAAATAAGAAAAACATATACATTAACTTCCAAACTTCTAGGGACTCAGTTGTCACAACTCACATGATCAGGATGTTTCCAGGCAGCCTTCCACAATGAACAGAATAATGCAACATAATGTATATCAATGACGACACCTCTCTCTAGTTTGGCTCTTAAATACAGGAAGCCTAACTAACTAATAGAACATGGCTGAACACAATCATTAATCAACAGATCTACAAATACACTCTGGGCCCTATTTTAACGATCTGAAACGCAAGTATCAAACGCGAAACGCAAGTTACATTGTGGGAGGGTCCCGGGCGCTGTTGCTATTTTACCGGCGGGATAAATGATTCTTGCGCCCCACGCATATCTAAAATGGGTAGGTCTAAAGTAGCTTCATTATTCATAGGTGTGGTTTGGGCGTAACGTGCAATAAACCAATCAGATTGTCATCTCACATTCCCTTTAAGAGCAGGCCCTTGTTCCATGGCGGATTGCTATTATAACGGCGATTTTCTATTGATTTTTCTTTTTACAAAATGTAAATAAAGAAATGTCACAAGACATAGCCTACTTTCCGATGTTTTGGATTCACTCTCACTGAATCACGAGGTTATGAATGCATGGTAATATTTTTGCAATGTAGTCTAACATTAGACCGAGATTACTCTTCTGTCAAATAAGCTTTCCACTCCTGTTCTGCATTTCTGGGCATTTAAGTGGCTGGCACGCATTTCAACATCACGTCTCCTGAAGTCCTCTAATATTTCCTAATTAATGTAATCAACACATCCATGATTCATGGAATATGTTGCGTAAGATACAAGCCACAACGAATGCTGCATTTGTGTGACAGCTAAAAGGCTGGACCAAGGTCCGAACCAAAGTTTGTGTTTAATTACATTGTATACATTTGATCCCGTTCTTTTTGGTTTCACATAATAATTTTGCTAGCACAATAAATAACTTTCCATGACATACCTACGGCCTATCGTCACCACATTTGTCACACGATAAAGTGGAGCTGTACCGTGGTATAATGAGGCGCACTTGAGCAGAGTGAATTAAATTTTGGTGGCAGTTTAAAAAAAAAACAATACAACAAATGGCCGCCTGGTGGCTCCAGGGTGCACATTCATCCAAATAATTTATTTTAAACACGTTGTACCCTACAGTTATTTTATCATTAAAACAACTACGTTCTGAAGTTAAATGTAATATTTGTAGCTGTTGAGGTCATTAAACTATTGTCCTACAATATACTTGTCTCATGTAAACTGCCTACTGTATATTTAAAATACATTTTCATTTACGAAATCCTACACATTCTAATTAGTTAAACTCAACTACCTCAAAAACATTTTGAGTTCATACGGTCTTGATGGTGTAGTGGAAACGACTGAGGTCTCTTAACCAGGCGACCAGGGTTTGACTCCAGCGTGTCACCATTGTATATTTATGGTGTTACAGTATATGAATCATACACTGTTCGTTACTGCTTTCATTTTTATTAGAGATTGCTGTTGTTTATTTTGTTAATCTAAAAGTAGTAATGGATACATCTATTAATCATACACTTTTCGATACTGCTTTCATAATCTACTGTAGTAATGGGCAGATCATAAATGATTAATGAGTATGTCTATTACTGATATAATAATATCAATAATTTGATTTCAACAGGAATTGTGACCAGATCGACTTTGATAACTATTGTGAATTTTAGGTCTTGCTTTTGTGTAGGGAAAGATTATCTTAGCCTATATCTTTTTTAAATATCAAGAAATAGGTTAAAAACGTCACCAGAACCTTTTCCCAAGACTTACAGTAATAGAGATCACTTTGTAAACTACAGTACATCTCGTCTCGAAATATATACGTCAGTGAATGCTAGGCAATGGGAGGCAACAATATACGTCAGGTAAGTGACTTGTTCTTCCGGCATTCCCGGGGATTCCCGTGTACACATCACAATGCTACTTTTGGGAATAATCATCTATATCTGTGAAGAATAAATGTAGCTACCACACAGCTCAGCAGTGTGTAAGATGGTAGGGGTATGGACAGAACAATAATCATTTGTTACATTTGCAGTTCGAATTTATGTGCTGACTGTGGACCAGGGGCCTCATAAAACTTTGTGGTGGATCTGCGTCAGAAGTGGCGTACGGACGAAATATAGGACGTGCGTACGCAAAGAAATATTCAGATTTATAAAATCACAATCAACTCTAAATGTGGCGCAGGTTTTGCGGCTGCATGTCACGCCTTTAATTGCCCATAAATTGTCAGTCAAATGCCCCGAAATTAATATTAATTGATTGAGAAATCATGGCGAACTGAGACAGGAAAACCAAGAAAAGAAACTTCACTCAATGTAGAAAATATTGTTGGCCATGTGAAAAAGAGGAGGAAAATGTTGTTTGAAGGGCAAAGTGTGCCTATTACCAATGCTGAAAAGGCGTTGGAGTGGCAAAATGTTGCAGACGCTGTAAGAAAGACGGACCGTGGCCCAAATAAAAAGTGGTCAGACATCAGTCGATGTCAAAGCGTCTAGCGCTTCATCGCAAAAGTGTGTCTGCCACAGGTGGGGAAAATTGGTTACATTACAGCAACATGTCTGCATCGCAAATTATTTGGACATTGATCAAATGAAAATACTTTCGAATAATGAAAGCATTTTCATTCTCATTTGGTGCCCTTATTATGGCAACATGAGTGCAGTCAATAGCACCGAAAAACCGGACATAGCTGCAAATTGCGCTTTTATGGTTTGCCTGTTCACCTGCAGTGTAAGGAAACTTTATGTAATCATGCGACACACCAAGTACACCTATTAACACATCTGGCATAACCCGGCTAAGGGTTGGCTGTGAAATCCCAGACCAGTAGAGCACAGAGGTCCAACAAAACGCCCCGAGGAAATCGGAACCAGCTCATAAGCCACTCGTCCTCGTTTGCCAGCAAGTCTTCTTGCTGTCTGAAAATGCGTTCCCTCAGAATCCTTCCATTTGCCACATCTGCTAACGGCACAAGATCAGCCACTGCGCATCATTACGCATTGGGTTGGCATCATGGCTTTTTATGACCATGCAGGTGATTGTATCTGATCAGCTACAGATGTCGATATTCATGTATTGTAAATGGGATTATGCGCAAATGGAATTAATTCCAGCTTTCAAAATGGTTAAGACATCCGTCAAGATGGAACAATTGATGGATGGAAAAGAAACGGACTAACGGCATATACATGAACACCATGAATCCGTAGCTGATGACATTTATGAACACAACTTTCCCCAGTGGACAATGAAGACATCTATCTAATCTAATGTATGTCTGCTCCGCCAGACGGACGCATCAACAAGGATATATTTTAAACATGATTTTGTTTACCGTATTATTTATGAGGATGAATTACATAACATGCCAATATAAGTACAGAATGTTTGAGTGTTCTTTTTGCAAATATGTCTTTGTTTGCATTTAAGTTGGCTACAATCTTGTTTTATTTCATTTGTATTCCACCACAGGCTGTTGATTGTAAGAATGGCTTTGTGAAAAGTTCATATTATTAATGAGAGTCAGTATTTCGATTTCATTTAGCTACACAACGGTCTACAGTTTCAGACAGCTTCACGTGTTTCACACATCTGCCGGCGGTGTCGCCATTTCTCATTTCACCCGTTTTTTGTGCGTACGCATGGGTCAGAGTTTCCGTGAAGGACCGCACATTTTCCTGTGCTTTTCAAGTTAGCTGTTTATAAATCCCAATAATTGCATAGAGAGTGCCGTACGCCTTCTTTTGTGTGTACACAATGCTTATAAATGAGGATCAGGACATGACAAAATGTATTAGACACAACATTGTAATTATTGCACTCTCGGGTAGCAAATGATTTAACACGTTAACGCTATAGATTAGAGCTGCATTTACATGTAAACTCCAACAACAGTTTTCATACCATATATGAAAAAATATCTCACTGGTGATATGAAAAAAATCGCTTAGAATTTACCTATGGACACAATTGTTGTTATTTCTGTGAATCCATTGCTAGCGATGGGCAGAATGAACAACTTGAAATGCTCAGAGGCTCACATTACCAGTATTTGCAAAATAATAGGCTAAATCAGGGAGGAGGAACGCACATGTACTGTAGAATACGGCAGGAGTTTGGAATGTGCTGAGGACAGAGACGTTGACAGGGGGTGTATTGCATGCTGTAGTGTCTCATTGAAAGAGGCTGCTGTGGCGCGTCGTATGGGCTGGGCAGAGGCTGCACAGTTTAGACCAGTGGGATGATGCTAAAAACTGCAGATATATAACTACTATCAGACCGGACCTGCAGGCCGTGAAACAGTACCGGCCTACCGGGAAAAGTCACGACTATCCCGATTGCCACCCCACACCGTGTCTTTTTCTCAAATAAAGTGGTGGGGGCAAAATGACTCATGATGAAATCTGGTGGGGACGTATCCCCGTCATCCCCACCATAATCTACACCTATGCAGAAATAGCATCAAGATTGATGTATACAGTATGAACCAATAACATATCCAGAAAAAAAAACTGTGGGTGTGCCACATCAGATTTTTTGTATAACACTAGTGTGTTCTTTGAATGCACAGTGCAATAGTTGGGTGATTCCTGTTTTGGATCAAATTTTTGGCTTCCTATTTTCTGAAAATTCTAATGATTGTATTAGATTTTTTGACATTTTGTCAGAACAGTGCCATACTTAGCTATGAAGAATGCATGTTGGCCAAGCTCAGGGGCTGAAAAAATCATAATTATTGGATGTTTTATGTACATTTTCCTTGCTGACATTTTCCTCCTTGTTAGGGATATATACATGGTAATCACAGAGTTTAAAAAATGTAAAAGGGAAACAATACTGAACCTTTCTTGGATATAATGGCCCTCATTTATCAAACGTGCGTAGAAACCAGTGTAGATCTGAGCGCAGAAATCTTAAGACGAGACTCACGTGTGATTTACAAAACATTCGTATCACTCCAATTCCAGCGTACGAATGAACTTGTGTTGATAAATCAGACGGTTGAAATCCATCGTAATTTAAATATCACGCCCACATTTATGCACAGTTTTTGAGGCCTCACCCTTAGAATTTACAACATGGATAAGCGAAATCCGGCAAAGAAAATGAATTTCTCTCAGATAAAAAGAGACTCTCAGGTCTCAGGTGCAGGCCAACCGCTTGGTTTTAATTGGAAGTTTAAAATCAGGCATTGATTGTTAAAGGAAAATGTGGTGTTGACTGAGGTTACTACTGTCATTGAAAACTATTAACGAGAACTTGAAGTGCATTTCAAATGAATAATTATTTTCACTAAACCTTCCACGTTGTATTTTTTAAGTAGGGTGAATTCAGCTAAATTGGGCCATCAGATTAAATGGCATCACATATTTTAATATCTTTACAGCAAATCACTGATCTTGCATTGTCGCTTCAACACTTGTGGACTTGTAACAAGAGTTTTGATTGGTCTGAGTTTTCCAAGCAGGGAGAGCAGAAAAATTAGATTAGATCTTATGCAATGCTTTTTTGATGGTATTATAAGCCCTTTACCAAAAAGTGGCCCATTTTAGCTGACTTCACCCTAGCTTTCTTACACAAGAAAGGACTTATATTAGAAGCTCAAAATAAGAGCCTTTCTCCTTCGTAGAGCCCAATGGTGGCTGTTGTGGCCACTGATCTTCATTGAATGGCCCCGTTCTCCAGCGCAATATCGTGGAGAACCCCGCATGCCATAATTATGTTGTAAGACTGCTCGGGTGTGTATAGCAATCCCCCCACCCCACCCCGCTTACCCAAGACAGACCCGCCTGCCCTTGAGCAAACCGATCACTCCACTGTGGTTCGTGTGCGTGTGTGCGCATTGTTGAACCTGCACTCCTGCTTGTTTGGGGATTTGCAAGCAGTGTTATAAAGGTACTCAGTCAGGGCATAACCTTTGTCACCAAGAGGATTCACATCCATCCGTTTCACCAAAAAACTATGTAGAACTATTATAATAAATGTACGAGGGCGTAACTCACAGAGGAGATGACTCCAGCCATGCAGTGCGCCCTCTAGCCTTGTTCCAACACTGCAGTTTAAAAAAAAAGTCACGTGTCCCACCCGGCCACCGGCTACCATATTCAGAACAAACATCCTGGCATCACATTTGATCTGAACGTTGATTGAATTAAAGTTTTTGCGATTGATAAATGCGTAATCATTCATGGATGGTGGCTACAGACACAGTAAAATCAATTGCCCCAATTGGAAATCCACCAATCTCATAAAATTGTCTTTTAATCATAGTTTGAATATACCAGAAAAGAACTTCATAGCCGCCAAAACTGCTGGCACACTTTGACTATTGTTGGCTGCGATATACTAGACCTGTCCCTGATCTCCCGCTGAAAATTCCCAATGTAGACAGCGCGCATTAAGGTCCTCCAGATCTGCCATCGCTTTGACTACAGGACTGCCAAAGCTCTTGTTTAAATAATATATAAAAATATATATTATTTGATTGCAATAGTTTTTTGCCTAATTTCAGCCCTCATGTTCTAGGCCACCCCGAAGTGAAGGGGAAAAAATTAAAAAACGTAATAGCAATGTGCTGTATACAATTAATTCGTAATTCTGAATTGTAATTTGCAAAATGGGGTAGTTGCGATCCAGACACATTCATCAATGATTGCTGGTTCAACAATTCACTGAACCGGGTGGTTATACCATGAACACCGCTAGTCACACTACAGAATTTGCATACACAAAGTCAGACCAGACGTGAGATTTTATCGCAGCCTACGATCACGTTCAAATTGATAAATCCCTTGCTTTGCGTAAGAATTAGCGTACGCCTGTTGTACGCCTGTTTTATGTCGTTTCATAAATGAGGGCCAATGTCCCTAGTGCTATGATAAAAGTGTCATTCTTGTTGCTTTAACAGTTTTAATTTAATGAAGAATCTGTACCTTTTTTGTCCCCATTTTGTTGTCTAGTATAAGGAATTTTATCATTTAGAAATAATTGTATATGTATATGTATTACATGTACCTCACTTAACAAAACAACATTAAAATATACCAAACACTTAATGTTGTGGTTAACATATCTTTAAGACAGCCTTGCCTAACAGGGTGGAAAGGGACATAACAGGGTGGGACCAAGTAGGACTCTAACAAGTCAGAGTCACCATATCCATTGATTTCTCCCTTATGTCCTACATTGTTAACCTACTATATTGTCTGGAATAACATAAAAATAATAATAATCAAAATGATAACAAAAAATAGGGCTATCATTTGTTTGGATGGGACGAACAGGTGTAATGTTCCAAACAAGGATCCAAACAATAGAGTAAATAAGAAGGCAGTTTATTAAACAAAAGGCCAGGAATTAAACCAAAAGGGGACACACTTAGACTGAGAAATAACTAAACATAAATAGATGCAGAGCGTCCCGGATGCCTTAGTGGCAGGATATCAACTAAAGCAGCATAAACACAAGAACTCCCTTACTATACACTCAGAATGGCATAAAACAGAATAGCTAAAGGCAGGGAACTACAGTACTCACGAACTACTTTCGGTAGGGCATGGAACCAAACTAAAGGCAGGATCAGGTAATGGTATTTCCGTAGGTATCTCACACAAAGGCATATAATCCAGATCACAGGCAGGAACAGGATAATTCCACAAGGATGCAGAATAACCAGAAGACATTAATGACCCAGCAACAGATAGACATAACCCAGATCCTAATATACTGGGGAAACAAACTTACACACCTGAACGGAATGAACTAATTAAAGGAGTAGCTGACAAACACTAACATAGTAACCATCAGAGGGAGACATAGACTGAATCACTAGGGGGAGATATACTACAGGAATAATGCTGGGCTATACAAAAACTGGATACCTAGGGCACCAACAAAGCATAGGGAGAGAAAGGAAGGCAACATAAACTAAATGTCCCAAGAGACCAACCCAGATCTAGGCCGGTGGGTAAAGGGAATCGTTACAGAACCCCCCCACAATGGCGCAGCTCCAGAGGCGCCAAACAATACACAGACGGCCAGTGTACACCAGGCAACACCAGACAACAGAAGAGCCCGGAGGGATCCAGGCAGCAGGAGAGCCAGGAGAAAGCCGGGCAGGAGAAGAGCCCGGCAAAAGCTCAGCAGAGCAAGACAGACTCGCCAGCTGAGGCGGAGGCCAGGCGGGCAGCTGCAGAAGCGGCGGCCCGGAGCGCGGCGGCCGAAGCGGCGGACCGAAGGGCAGTGGCAGCAGCGGAGGACCGGAGGGCGGCGGCAGCAGTGGAGGACCGGAGGGCGGAGGCAGCAACGGTGGTCCAGAGGATGGAGGCAGCAGCAACGGGCTGGACGGCTGAGTCCGGGCTGGCGGAGGTCCGGCTGAGCAAGGCAGCAGCAAAGGCCGAGGCGAAGGCAAGGCAGGCGGCACCAGAGGCAGAGTCCGGGCCGACAAAGGCAGAATCAATGGACCCGCGGGAGGCGGCCAGGCAGGAGGGGGCTCGGAGGGCCAAGGCAAAGGCGGACCAGGCACCGGAACCACAGCAGACACAGGAATCTGAACGAACATAGCACAAACAGACAGAGACAAACAGACAGACACAGAGAGGGGCACAGAGACCGGGGCGGGCGTAAGCCCGGGGACTAGCACCGGAACAGGGACAGGGGCAGACAATGGCCGGGAGGCTTGAGCGGCCTCTGGTGGCCGGGAGGCTTGAGCGGCCTCTGGTGGCCGGGAGGCTTGAGCGGCCTCTGGTGGCCGGGAGGCTTGAGCGGCCTCTGGTGGCCGGGAGGCTTGAGCGGCCTCTGGTGGCCGGGGCGTGCTGGAGACCTCTGGTGGCCGGGGCGTGCTGGAGACCTCTGGTGGCCTGAGCATGCTGGAGACCTCTGGTGGCCTGAGCATGCTGGAGACCTCTGGTGGCCTGAGC
>JACXGM010013665.1:0-22806 GCA_016801145.1 Umbra pygmaea | reverse complement strand
GTCTATTTAAAACAATGTTTGGTCCATTGTGAAGCCATCAGGTCTATTTAAAACAATGTTTGGTCCATTGTGAAGCCATCATGTCTATTTAAAACAATGTTTGGTCCATTGTGATGCCATCATGTCTATTTAAAACAATGTTTGGTCCATTGTGAAGCCATCAGGTCTATTCCAAATAATATTGGTCCTATGTGAAGCCCTCGTTTGCTGGAATTGACCCAGGTGATGGGCTGGATGTTGATGAGCTGGATGCATTTTTAACAGTGCTGCTGTCTAAAACAATAAAAGTAACAGGTTAGACAGCCTCTCAAAGCTCTAGCCATAATACTGTGATAGCTTATGATAATTAAGTTCCTCTGACCCCTTGCCTGGGATGGTTCTCAATAGCCTGTTCAGAGTCAGTGTCCTTCACTCCTCAGTTTGCTCCATTTGGAAGTTACCATTTGGAAGATAATCATGAGCCCATGTTTGGTGGTCATAGTGGCTGCTTTGTCATGTTTCTAGTGTTCTCCATACATTGTAATTTCTCACAATTTCTTCCAGCTTCAATCAAGTTAATCGTGATTGTTCACTCCTAATTAAAGGTAGTAAATGTTGGGGTCTGATGCTTTCTGAAATCACAGACCGGAGAATGGAGTGAGCATCCATGAACAAGTCCATGTTCATATCCAAATAGACTAAAAAGAAAAACACACATTGTTAACACCACACCGTGATAAAACCCTTATTTCAGTACATTTTTTTATATTTTTTTATAAACTCGGTTAAAGCTACTATTTAGTGAGTATCAGAACCAAAACTTGGCTGAATTCCTTCCGGAACATTCTTTCTCCAGCAAGTCGTTTCCCACGTGTGTTCTGTTTACATGAACATGCTATTCACATGGCATATTTCCATGTTCTGCAGTGGTGACTTTCATTCCAAAATGAAGTTATTCTTATTCAGGGCAGCTTGTGAAATTACACTGTATACAGACACAAATATACAGAATGGCTCAAACAGTAAACTACAACTTTCACTTACAGTACTGTTGATACAAGGTGCTGCCATCTTGGATTACGAAGTCGGCAGTAGCGGGGTTCTTCTGACTCTCCGAGTTGAGGTAGCGTTCCAGTTGAAACTTACAACTTGGAACTCGGAAATTTCAACTTCCCATACAACTGGAAGGCACCATGTATCTACAGTATTAACTAGATGTTTTAGTTTGTTTCAAAGTAGTCAAGCCATAATCTGATTTCATAAACATTTATCTAGGGCAGGGCAGGGCAGGGCCATGTACAGAGCTTTTAAATGGCATGTGTTTAAACTGGAAAAACAAAGGCACCCTTTCAAAAAACAATTTGTTACCGTGACAGACTGCTTAAGAATTTTTGTTGTGATTATTTAGTTAACTAATATAATACATATTTTTAAATGAACATGAAAGGCGTTTCGAAATGACTTCAGTTCTAATTATAGTCTATTCCGCTATTATTCTTTTATGCTACTTAGGCTAGTATTGTATTACTTGTTTAATGTTTTATATGATTTGACTTCATTAACATGTTATACTTTATGAACGTCATTGAGAAGAGGGGAAGGTGCCACAAGTGGTCTGTTTTCAACCTGAATTTAAATGCTGCTATTATTATCCAAACAGATGATTATAACAAAAAAGAAGACCTGAAACTATAGCCTATACAATGCCATAGCATGTACCCTAGCTGCCTGAAGCTTTAATCCAGTGTAGGACTAAAGAGCATGATGGTCACTTAAGAATGCTTGAAGTGAAAAAATAAAAAAGTGCTCGATTTTTCCATCGCATTGGAATTCCACTGAAACATTAAGTACCAGATTTTAATTTTACAGTGTATAAATGACACTATGGGATTAGTAATAAGAAATTGCTTTTGTACAGAAATATAATGTGTGTTTATTTTGTAAAGGGGTAGAGGGACATTGAAAGAAAAAACGGGCCTGCAAAATCTATGTATTCAGAAATACATAGGTCATATCATTTTCTATGTAAACAAGCATATTGAAATCATACGACTGCAGCGAAACTCATTCCATGTTCCTGTGTGCCGCTACTCCAAACCAAATTTAGCACAGGTGACGCCAATCATTACTAGGATAAAATGCCAACTCGGGGTAGTAGCAACTGGGGTTGGAAGAAGAACTTACGGAATTATGGCCTGCGGGAGCAGGAATGAGTTTTGCTGCACTAGTGTCTATTTTTTACTGATTGCCTTTAACTACAAACATTGCAGTGTACATTAAAAAAAAACAGACAATTCAGTTATATTATCTGATTTGATTTTTGATGGTAGTTGTTCAACTACTAAACATTTTTGGGGGTGACAAATACTGTTGGAGATAAGGAATATGATGTTTACAAACTTACAGAAATGGCATCAGTATGCACTGGGAATATAATAAACTGATTAACTTGTGAACTAATTGATGTACTGATTCATCTGTAGATCTGCTTCCCTTTGCCAGGCACAGGACCGGTAGAAGTTGACATGTATAGATGATGGCAAAAAATTTGAGGGCAGTCAGCTCTTAACTGAATTTTGTCTACTTTAAGCACAGTTATTAAAGTTATTGTTAATGTAGTTATTTCATGTGGCAGGGAGGGGTAAGATCCGGCTCTTTAGTAGTAAGCTACCTGATCAACAGGCTCTGTGCTGCTAGTGGTACTGGTACCTTGCTGAGGCTGCTCCTGGCCTTCGTTTAGTTCTGGTTGCTTAGACACACTACGTTCTGTTGAGTCACGTGAATCTGAACAATTATTTTGACCAGTTGTGTAATGGTTTCTGGACAAGTGGTTTTGCTTTTATACCCCCAACCCAGGAACAAAGTGAAGGCTCCCTTTATAAATCGAAATCCCTGATCTGACTATGTAAGTAACATTATTCTGTCCTTGAGCATGGCAGTTAACCAGAAATGCTCCAAGGATGCTCATTATGGCAGCAGCACACACATTCAAAGAATTTATTTTCAAATGCAAATCTATTTTGAAGCTGAATTCAAATACTGCTATTATTATGTCCAACACATTTCCTGTCAAAACAATGAATTAACAAAAACTGAAGCTACTTTTGCTATTATGCAATATTGACAACATTACCAATGGGAAACTGCACTTGGCAGCAAGGCAAATGACACTGCACAAAATGTAAACAAGTCACTTTCAAACATTCAACTAATTTATAAACTCAGATGTAATAGATATAGTACATTATTAAAGTGAACACTTGATCAAAGTTTACCTTATCGAGACTCTTTGGAAATACCTTCAAATGAATTTTATGCTCACTCAAATTATTGGAATTTAAAAGTCAGTGTCCCGGGTTCCAGCCAATGTTAAAGCTGCACTATGTAACATTCCATGCATTTGTCGTGTCGGCCCAAATTTTACGTCATTAAAAAAAAAATTGTGTGTTAATACAAAACACAGGTATAATACAGGGAAAATAACCAATTTCCAAAAATACACATTATTATTATGTCCATAATATGTATTTGTTTCTACTTAAATATTGTGAAATGTTGATTTTGCAATTCTACTATTGTCTGTAGAGGTCGACAGATTATTATTTTTTAATAATAATTTATATTCATTTATGCAGTAAATCATTTTAATGAGCGGCATTGTAAGATTCGATGGGCGTTCTCGTCTTATAGGGCGTTCTCGTCTTATAGGGCGTCCTCGTCTTATAGGGCGTCCTCGTCTTATAGGGCGTCCTCGTCTTATAGGGCGTCCTCGTCTTATAGGGCGTCCTCGTCTTATAGGGCGTTCTCGTCTTATAGGGCGTTCTGTTGTTTCCGGCAAACAAACAAATAAAAAAGGGTTGCAAGAAATTGCTTAAACTTCACACCCACCCATAGCTGCCAACTCTCATGCAGTGCACATGAGACATACACATTTGATTGATTTCACACGCTCACACGCCAATGTGAAACCAAATGCATGAGTTGGCAGCTATGAACCCTACCAAATACAGGTAGAGTCTATAAAGGTAGATTCTGACATGGGTGGGTTGAATATGTAATACGCCCACCAAGCTGGCAAAAAACTAGCGGCTGTTGAATAGAGTTGTGATTTAGGGAGGAGTGGCTGGGTACATAGCCTAGTAGGGCAACAACCAATCAGGGGGATTAATGAAAGAAGGTAGAAGCAGAGGGGCGCAGCTAAAACAAGTGTCGCTGTATTCTTTTTCAGTGCTTTGCTTTAGTTTTTCCTTTATAACATTAAATACTTTTCAAATACAAAAATCATTAATCTCAGATGCATGAATGCCCACCATTGGACTACTTGTTCATTTGGATTTGTTTATTACAGTCGAACACCAGCTAAGTGTTCCTAATGGATTACTGGATTTTAGTTAGTTTTATTTATACCCGGATAAGTCATAACATTATCACCACTGACAGGTGAAGTGAATATCACTGATGATCTCGTTATCATGGCACCTGTCAGTGGGTGGCATATATTAGGCAGCAAGTGAACATTTTGTCCTCAAAGTTGATGTGTTAGAAGCAGGAAAGATGCATATGGATATGTGACTTTGACAAGGGCCAAATTGTGATGGCTAGACAACTAGGAGCATCTTTAAAACTGCAGCTCTTGTCAGGTTTTCCCGGTCTGCAGTGGTCAGTCGGTACCTATCAACAGTGGTCCAAGGAAGGAAAAGCGGTGACCCGGGGACAGGCTCATTGATGCACGAGGGGAGCGAACAGAAACGTTACAGTAGCTCAAATTGCTGAGAAAGTTAAAGCTGGTGTATCGTAGTTTGTTGTGTATGGGACTATGTAGCCAGAGACCAGTCAGGGTGTCTATGGTGACCCCTGTCCACTGCCAAATGTGCCTACAAGGGGCATGTGAGCATCAGAACTGGACCACAGACCAATGGAAGGTGGCCTGGTCTGATAATTTACATTTTATTTTGCAGCACATGGATGGCCGTGTGCATCAATCACCGATAGAACACATGGCACCAGAATGCACTTCGGGATGAGTGCAAGTCGGCAGAGGCAGTGTGATGCTTTAACCAATGTTCTGCCTGGAAAACTTGGGTCTTGCCATTCATGTGGATGTTACTTTAACACGTACCACCTGCCTAAGCATTGTTGCAGACCATGTACACCCTTTCATGGAAATGGTATTCCCTGATGTTATTGGCCTCTTTCAGCGGGATAATGTGCCCTGCCACAAAGCAAAAATGGTTCAGGAATGGTTTGAGTAACACAAAAATTAGTTCAAAGTGTTGACTTGGCCTCCAAACTCCCCAGATATCAGTTCAAACGAGCATCTGTGGGATGTGCTTGGACAAACGAGTCTGATCCATGGAGGCCCCACCTCACAACCTACAGGACTTAAAGGATCTGCTGCTAAAGTGTTGGTGCCAGAAACCACAACACAACTTCAGAGGTCTAGTGAAGTATATGCCTCGACTGGTCAGGGTTTTTTTGGTGGCAAAAATGGGACCTACATAATATTAGGTAAGTGGTCATAATGTAATGGCGGATTGGTTCTAAACCTACTGATATACACCAATCAAACTTAAGAGTATAATACATATTGTGTTTTGAGAGAAAAGTAAAAACACCTGTTGGTATATGGACTTTTTAAACACCTTTTCACATTTTATTTGTTTAGAATAGCTATGTCAACTAGTTTTAAAGAGTTTATTGTGCCAAGTGACGAAACTCTCATGACATTTGTTGTTTCAAAAACAATAATCAACAAATACATGTTTTTCCACTGTCAAATAAATCGATGTTCTAATCAAAACACTTCACTAAAATCATAATTACTTATTCCATTTTTCCTTTACATGCAAAAATGAAATGTCCAATATTTTTTCCAAAATATCATTCCTTTATTACATTTCATGAATATCACATTATTTAGTATTATTGTCTGGAATTTGTGAGGAACTACTTTATTATACTGTTTATTTATTACACGTAGAGACAAGAAATTGCGTGGTTTGAGGTTTTCATCCAAAACACATGGCCCTATCAATAGGTCTGGGCCTTCAGACACTTACGATGGAGTGCATTGCCCGAAAACACCTGGCTCACTGGTTAAAGTGTCCCATTTGATTTTATCACTACATGTTTTTGTTAATATAGTTGCTTGTTAGGTTGATCATGAACATGTTTGTTTTGCCTGTCTGGTACCCATGTACACAGTTCACATTACATTTCATTTCATTGGGCTTTAAGTACCGTAATACATACTTATTGCACTAGGACATGCGAAATGTCGCATCACATAATAAAGCACACTGAAATTTCCCCCCTGTTGTACCTTACTGAACATGGGCAAGGTGTGTGTATTCTGAACTACCAAGCAATTGAGCCATGAAATGCCAGAGGGTGAACACGTATCAACCACTGTAACCAAGGTTTAGGCCAACGGAACAGGAATGAAAGGCCAACGGAACAGGAATGAAAGATCATCTACACAGTAGAGGTATCAGAACTTGTTAGTGTCGCAGGTACCGCAGGATTTTGGTCCAACTAGGAATCCTACCTGACCAAATAAACTAATTGATTAGTTCTGTGATTAGCTCAATTCGAGTTTGCCTACAACTAATGGGAGCGAAATGAGTAACCAACAGATACCCGTAATACACAACCCAGTCCCGTGAAGGGAAAAAACTACAGAGGTTCCAATAAACCGCATCACGCTCACCCCTGCACCTTTAAGTCAAAGCAACATAGTCTGTGCGCGGAAGCTTATGACGCTAGCTAGTTTCATACGGAATTTATGAAGAGCTGCTGCATGGAAGCGTGCAGGGTTTTACATAATGTCCAAACCTGATTTTGCTTTGGGAGGTTTGGGCTATAACTCTCGTCTACGACTGACCAAATGCAGACAATCCCCAGCTATTCCTACATTGAGATACATCGCATAATACTGTGCCAACACAGACAGCTAGCTAGCATGAATGCTAAGTAACATTCAGCGCTGTCAAGTCAGCTGCCAGCGTGCGGTGCCAGCAAATGTCAAGACTGCTTTCGCTCAAACGCTTCCTGCCTGGCAAAATCAGCAGACCGAAAGACAAGGCGTTAACACTAGACATTGGTAGCATGCTGTGCTAGTGCAGATACAGACTCAGACATGGTGCATTAAATAAATACCCTGTAAGCTCTTGCTCCTAACCGAGTACGACACGCAAGCTAAAATGCCTTGTGACAACATCCAGCTAAAGACAATAGGATCAGACTATCCCAGTGAGCTAACGTTAGCTGGCTAAAGGAGCGACTACGGGGGTGGGGAGAATGAAAGACAGACAGCAAGACAGAATACAGTAGCTAGGCTAGCGAATGACGACAGTCGCTTACTTCCCGAGCTCCTCGTAGAGTTGGTATTCATCCGTAAATCGGGTCGAGGTAACGATAGTAGTAGCCATGGCTGAGAGGGGGCTCCAAGCCTCTGTAAGGGTTACGACTGGCCGGGTCTCTCTCGGTCTAGGGGAGGATTGTTAACCTCCTATACAAGCTACGGCACTGACAGGATGGGAGGAAGAGACAGAGAGAGAGAAGGGCGGAGGAGGTGAAGAGAGAGGGGAGAGAGAATAGAGAGAGAGCCACGCGAGATTTGAAGTGTGAAAAGCGGCGTAGCAGTTTACGTGAATCAGTAGTTCAGAAAAGTCGAACGGGAATCGACTGTTGGTTGTAAAGTATCTACATGGGGTACTTTTGAGAAGCCTCGTTAGACCATATGCCTTTTTATGAAGATGGGGGGGTGCTTCAGTGTACTCCGGGCAACGCAATATTCAGTAGGTGGTACAGTCACCGAAAAACGTTGGGAAACACTTATTTAGCAAACTTAAGTTTACTTTAAACCTGTACTATGTCACTTTTTCAACATTTCACACTCTTAACTACTAAGAAAAGCATATTATGGACTAAATAATAATGTGTTATTTCAGAAATTGGTTAATATTGTCCCTGTATAATTACTGTATTAATGGAAAATTTATGGAAAGTTATAGTGCAGCTTTAAATTGGTCTTACCAAAATAATATGATCTAACAGAAAGCAACATTACATTCAAACACTACGCTTCAACTGTTCAAGAGTTCTCAAAAAGTCATTCTATAGTTCTAATTTATTCCATTTGATTCAGTGATATTAATAAAAACAACACACAGGTCAAGATGTTGTATTCTGTCAGGTTTGAGGGGGCAATGTTTGTCATCATGGAAGACAATTTTGATTAAAACTGTAAATTAGGTATCAAATGTTAAATATGCATGCATTCCAGGGTTTTTGGTCACTGGTTGTAATAGTTACAATGAAAAGCCAAAATGAGTACCGGAAAATAGTGTAATGTGTGTCTATGTCCTCCTGCAGCAAACCCTCTTGCTTTTAAACTTGGATATTTGTGGCAAACAGTTAAGGTACATTAGTAGTTCTACTGAACAAGTAGAGTATGCACAGGTAAACAACATATTACACATCCAGCCCAAAATGAGCAGTTAATTATTATTTTTTAAATACCAGACTGCATCTTTAAGTCTTAAGCTCATTGTTGTGAAATAGTAAGTCATGAAATATGAGTCATAATATTATATATGTTGCAATATCCCACAACACACAGTTCAGGACTTATATGACAACATTCAAAAGAGGAGGTTTTGTGATAGGTAGCACTATTCCTTATAAGGTCCTTGATATTAACTTATTGTATATAGAATATATATTTTGCAGAATTTATATATTTTGAATGTACCCTTCTACTTTTTAAAAAGAACTCACACCTTTCTCTGAACTAAGTAGAAAATGGCAAAGGTATTTCATATCCACCTGTCACAACATGGCAGGAACAGGAACCATGTTGTGGCAGAAGTGAACTGAACAATACATTTAATATTGTTAAAGTCAGTGTTTGAGTTCTGTGAGTACATACTCCTGTTACATGTTGAGAGTTTCATCCTCCTGTTTATTATCTCTGCTTATCATGTACCCTTAACCTAATATTTTGTTGCACAGCCTTTAGAGTCATCAACTGCAATCAAACACAGTCAGTAGCTCTGAATGAGATGTTTACACTTATTGACTGGTAGTTTTGCCTACTCTTCTTGAGCAAACTGTTGTATGTTTCAGGTCATTATCCTGCTTAAATACTCGTGACCTTGGACTGAGACACAGCTTTCTGACACTGGGCTGTATGTTTCGCTCTAAAAATCGAACTGGAACCGACCGTTGGTTGTAAAGTATCTACTGTTGAGAAGCCTCGTTAGACCATATGGCTTTTATGAAGATGAGGTTGTGCTTCAGTGTACTCTGCGCAACGCAACATTCAGTAGGTGGTACAGTCACCGAAAAATGTTGGGAAACACTTATTTAGCTAACTAAAGTTTACTTTAAACCTGCGCTATGTCACAAAAAATACAAAACAATTTAAAAACAATATTTTCCGTCTATAAATGTTAGGAACTAGCTAGCATATTGGATACACATGAATGAAAAACTTCAACCTAAATACATCAAAATATAGACAATAGTAGAATAGCAAAATCGACATTTCAAAAAAACTAACTTGAAAGTAATGCAGGACAAAATAATAATGTGTTATTTCGGAAATTGTTTATAATGGTCTTACCAAAATAATATGATCTAACAGAAAGCAACATTACATTCAAACACTACGCTTCAACTGCTCAAGGGTTCTCAAAAAGTCATTCTATAGTTTTATTTTATTCCATTTGATTGTGTGATATTGATAGAAGCAGCACATACTACTGGTCAAGATGTTGTATCCTGTCAAGTCTTAAGCTCATTGTTGTGAAATAGTAAGTTATCATTATGAAATATGAGTCATAATAAAATGCTATGCCACATATATGTTGCAATATCCCACAACACACAGTTCAGGACTTATATGACAACATTCAAAAGAGGAGCTTTGGTGATAGGTAGCTTTATTCCTTATAAGGTCCTTATAAAGTATTTCATATCCACCTGTCACAACATGGCAGGAACAGGAACCATGTTGTGGCAGAAGTAAACTGAACATTAAGTTTAATAGTGTTAAAGTCAGTGTTTGAGTTCTGTGAGTACATACTCCTGTTACATGTTGAGAGTTTCATCCTCCTGTTTATTATCTCTGCTTATCCTGTACACTGCCGCTTGTATACGGCATATTGTATATATTAGTAGCCAAGGGGTTCTGTTTAGGGAGAAAAACGCAGGGCCGTAGCGAATGTGGGGAAAGGTGGATATGATTCTCAGGGCCCATGACTTGGAAAGGCCCATTGATCATATGAATATCAATGTTGTTTACAAGTGAGGAGGCTCCAGAATATATATTTACATGGGGCCCACAATTCTTAGCGACAACCCTGGCTAAACATAATGATAATAGGTAGTATCAGTGGTAGGCTATACATTGCTTACAATGGTTTTGAGGGATTTGGTACTGCGTGCCAAACTCATCAATCAAAATAATAATAATTATAGTTAATTATATTTATTCATAACTGCCATTACATGTTGTAGATAGAAGCAATGTATATACACTATCATACTATGGTTGTGCGGTTGCCCTGAGGTACAGAACCATTTGCGAAAGAATTGAGAGAGGGAGGGGGAGAGAGAGATAGAGACAGGTGCAATTACACGTTACATTAGTAGTTACATTGGTCATCTCTCTCTCTCACACACACGTATCATTACCAATGTCACAAACTGGAATGCAATATTTACACCGACCCAACCAAGCTCAGAACAAATGAGCCTACAGGGTCATACTCGAACAGCAACGAGCTCCACACCAAGGCCACAACGAAGCACACAGACAACTTCTTAGGGATACAGATCCATTCTATGACAACAACATTATGACAACAACCTTAAAAGAAGCATGGACACACGGATAATCATCACCATCTATATCAATCGATCCAGCCCAACAAAATGGCCAATGCACGAGCCAGCAACACAAAGGCAGGATTTTATACAGGTATTTAAAAAAATTATATTATTTCACCATTATTTAACCAGGTAAATCGATTGAGAACACATTCTCATTTGCAATCGCGACCTGGCCAAGACAAGGCGAAAGGTGCGAGGCAACGTGAATTTACACATAGAGTAGCTACAAACTTTCAAGTACTATACAGTTACACGCAGTATTCGGTTAAATTAAAAACTGTACATTCAGTGCAAATATGGTAAAAAAATCGAGAGGAGGTTATATGGAATGTAAAGTTGCAGTACAAGGGAAATAAATACTTGGAGAGGTAACGTAATGAACATGGCTGAAAATGAAATGTGCAAATTATACAAAGACAGCTGTGCAGTTGAATATGTGCAAGATGCGTTAATGCTGTGTTGAGTGCGCAATGGCATAAATGGGCAAAGAGTAGATTTGAAAGTAGTGCCTTAAAAGTAGTGGTGGTGGACTCGAGTTTCAGGGATTTTTGTAAATTGTTCCAGTCTTTTGCAGCGGAGAATTGGAAGGAGAGGGGGCTGAATGAGGTGCGGGCTTTTGTAGCGACCAGGGAGATATACCTGCTCAAGCTCAGGTTGAGAGTGGGGGATGCAATGGATTTTATTTAGCTTAGATAAGGTGTTGTTTTGCCTAGTAAGGACTTGTAGATAAGATGGTACCAGTGAATTAGGCGGCAAGTGGGTAACGAGGGCCATCCAACTAGTGAGTAGAGGTTGCAGTGGTGGGTGTTGTATGGGGCATTGATAACAAAACGGTTGGCATTGTGGTATACTACATTCAATTTCTTCAGCAGAGAGTTTGAAGCAGTTCTGTAACAACATCACCAGTGTCAAGCATTGAGAGGATGGTCATTTTTACAAGGGCTTGTTTGGCAAGAAGGGTAAATGTGGCCTTGTTTCGGAAAAGGAAGCAATCGTAGATTTTATCTTGGACTGGAGATGGTTTATGTGGGTCTGAAAGGAGAGCGAGGATTCTAGCCAGAGGCCTAGGTATTAGTCATTTTTGACATATTCCAGCTCAGACCCATTCAGAGTGGTGATGTTTGTTGGGCAGGCAGGTGCAGAGTGAGACAGGTAGAAGATCATACATTTGGTTTAACCAGAGTTTAACAACAGTTGGAGGCCACGGAAGATAAGTTGTATGTCGTCAAAGCTCTTTTGAGGTTTTCTAACAATTTCCAACATAGGGACAGATGTATATAGAATGGTGTCATCCGTGTAGAGATTGATAAGAGAGTTGCCTGCAGCAAGAGCGACATTATTGATGTATACAGAAAATAGTGCTGGCCCGAGGATCAAAACCTGAGGCACCCCCATAGAGACAGCCAGAGGTCCGGACAGCAGGTCCTCCGACCTGACACACTGAAACCTATCAGAGAAGTAGTTAGTGAACCAGGCGAGTCACTCATTTGAGAGACCCAGGTCCTTGAGTCTGCCAATATGGATGCTATGATTGACAGAATCGAAAGCCTTGGCCAGGTCGATGAAGACAGCTGCACAATATTGTCTTTGGTCGATGGCTGTTAGGATGTCATTTAGAACCTTAAGTGTTGCTGAGGTGCACCCACGACCAGCTCGGAAGCCAGATTTGAGTGGATAATGAATTGTCAATCCATGGTCAAGTCAATGGCACTTTTAGGGACAAATAAAAATGAGTGAAAAGTATATTGCAATATCATCAGTGATTGCAATATCATCAGTTTATCATGTAGATTTGGCAGGGACATCTATATCATCTATTGTTAATATCGTCTTTGATATTAATGCATAGTACATTTTAATAGTACTATCCATGAAATGTTCAAATTCACAGAATGTGTAATGTTTTTATATGGCTACTTTTAACAAAAAAGCATGTGAATAACAAAAAATTCAGTAATTTTCACCAAAATTATGATGCAATCTTTGCAAGAGGGAGGCAATCTGGTTTATTTAGTCCTCAACTCACAGCTCATATATTTTATTCATGATAAAGTGGAGTTTAAGTGATGAGTTAACCTGCCACACAGCAGTTTAGCTTTACTGGATACATATGTTGCTTTAGAATTGTACCTGGCTAACTGGTCAAACACATAGAGTATGTGTTACAGTTCATGCCGAGCTTCAATTTATATTAAATTTAAATGTAATTTCTCATATTGTATCTTTCTAACTCCAATCTCAAATCATAGTACAACCCTCTCAGATTTTATCTATTGGTACATACGCAGTAACATCACATCATGCACAGGTTCACGTATAAACATATATTGGGATTATTATTCAATCTCTACTAAATCATACACCGAACCTCAAAATGAATTATTTTAAGTTGTTATTGTTTTATATTGAGAAATATGTGTAAGAATAATACAAAACTGAAATATCTTGCTTGCAAAATTATTCAACTCTTGTGAGGTGGAAGATTCCAGTTTGCACAAATGAAAGATATTGACTTCGACCTGTGGATCATTAAAGTTATTGTCACAATTTCTGGATAAAAATGCCTGTTGAATGAAAGAAAACATAGGCCAGATTGCATTCTACAGCAATTATTACGTAACACAAATGCATAGTACCATATAATATGAAAGTGTTTGGATATCACAGTGAGTACATTTATATTCAGAATCAGGAACAACCCAGATAATGCCCAGAAAAGGCCGTTGGACTGAAATAACGCTGCACCATTCCTAATCAACAGCTCTGCTTCACACTAGCCTGTAGGGAGGGCAGCAAGAAAGAAGTCATTATTCAAAATATACCATTTGTTAGCACGTCTGGCGTTTGCCAAAAAGCATTAGTGACCCAACTACGATGTGTGAAAAGGTTGTATGGTCAGATGAGATACAGATTTTGGGGCGAGAACTCAAAGTTATTAACTTATTTGTTTTTTCCTCAAATACATTACAACCATTTAATTAATCGATATCTACAGTTTCATCTCTCTTTAAAAACCCATTTATTCAATGGAATGTGTTTTATCTTTAATCTGTCATTTTTATGTTTTCCTGTTTATGTAAAGCACCTTGAATTGCCATTGTGTATGAAATGTGCTATATAAATAAACTTGCCTTGCCTTGCCTTGCCTACAACCAAAAAAAACTAATAAACAAGGAAGACATGAAAGCGTGTAAAGAAAAAAGCTATGTGGCTGTGTATGAGAAAACTTTGGTGATTGTCCGGGAGTTAGAGTTGATAGGGCTATTGGAAAGTGCCTGAGTCTTGATGTCTGGGCTGGTTTGGCTGTTTTGAAAGATGGTACTCAGCTCAGAGTGTGGAAGACATTTGGGATCTATTGTTGGTGGGCTTGGATCGATGGTGGTTCTGGTTGTAAGTTTGCACCCTTATTTAAAAAAAAACCTGTCCTGTCCCGCAGCCCAGTATACAGTATCAGAGGCTGAATATCTCGTATATTTATTTATTTAGTTATATTATGATTTGTCACCGACAGGGGGACAAAAATGTGGATGGGGGACACAAACACCACACGAACAAACACCACAGAGATGGGACCACACCTGCAAGAGAACAGGGATGGGGACAACAAAAAAACTATAGAAGAAAACAACAATTGCACAAAGCAACAAAACCTGCAAGAGAAAGGGGACTTGGAGCGGAGACATACAAACAAACAAATAAACTAACAAACAAACACTGCCAGCCAGCCGAACAATAGCAATAAACAGCTAATATAAGAAAACAACTGAGGAAAAATAAAAAGAAGAAACAAGAAAAACAGTCAGGCAAAATAAATTAACAACACAGGGCAGCGCTGAGAACTAAAATAGTAACAGTAGAGTTAAATAAAAAACTTAATGAAAAGCATAAAGAATAATTTTACCTGTTGATAACCATGGACAACCTAGATTTGTTTGTGTTTGTGTGTGTCTATGTGTGTGTCTGTGTATGTGTGTTTATAGGTGAGTGTATGTGTCTATGTGTGAGTATGTGTGAGTATGTATGTATGTGTGTGTGTCTTTGTGTATGTGTGTGTCTATGTGTGTGTGTGTGTGCGTGCGTGCGCGCGTGTGTATGTGTGTATGTGCATAAGGCTATCACAGAATGTAGATAGTTAATGAGAGCGGGACGCCACAACAGCGACACACCAACCCCAGCAGCAGGCAGGAACCCCAGTAGCCAGGGCACCCCACGGCCCTCTGAAAGAGCAAAAGACCCGAGACCACATGTCCCGGGGACAGCCGTGCCCCACCCCCCAGGAGAACAGCAGAGAGGGTGCCGGGAAGCCTCCCCACTGCCAAATAGCAGGAACGTGGGATAACCCCCAGGCAGCCACCTCCAAGAAAGAGGGTCAAAACCCACCCGACAACACCGGCCATGTGCCCACGGAACAATCGCATGCCTTCATTGGGAAGACATCGAGAGCAGCACCCCCACCAAAGGGGGCCCGGGCGAGGTGACCCCAGGCCCAGGGACACTCCTGCCCCAGACATGAGGCCAGAGGCCTCAGACCCCCGGGTCCAGGGCCCCCCCCGCACCAGGGGAGCCACGCCCCCCCAATCCACCCCAGGCCAGGCAGTGCAGCCACCAACAACATGGCGCCCCTGGTGCCCCAGTGTCCTAGCCCAGGCCAGAAGCCCTTCACCCCCAGTCTCCCGCGGCCCTCCCTCGCCAGCAGCGAAGCATCACCCCACATGTGCACCAATGCCACCCCCCAAAGGGAAGGGACAGCAGCCACCCCACGACAGCAGCCACAGTCTCTCAGCCCCAGGGGACTACCAGCAGGGCCGTTTCTAGCAGTTGTCAATTTCCCATCCAGCGCCCCGTCATTTAAACAGAAAATACACCTGCGCAGATCTTTGCGCCCATGGGCGTGCTGGTCTAACAGGAATGTGTGTTCAGGATAATTCTTGGCGTAGTGCTATCTTGAGGCATTGGAAAGTGATCACGCCATTGACCAACAAAAACCAGGTCTAAAGTCAATAGCGCAGCATGTCATTGTTATTTTAACAGCAAATTTGTCAAATGCACCTAGGCTTATGTACAGCGCGTGCAAACTATGCTTGTAACACACACACAGGGAAGCACAGCAGCACAGAAACATTCAAAAGATTACAAATAAAAAGGTTATGGTGCAAATCCGCCATCATAATAGCAATGCGTCAACATACAAATGCGCCTGGCTCTTAAAGGGAATGGGAGATGACACTGATTGGTTTATTGCATGTTATGCCCAAAACACACCTATGGATTAATGAAGACAATTAGTACAACCATTTTGAACCATGCGCCTGGACCTTTTCTCCGCCATCAAACTAGCAAAAGTGGATTTGGACACACCCAAAGCGAACTTGCGCCAGTGTGCTTAGATCGTTAAAATAGTGCCCATAGAGTTGATCAAAGGGGACCAGAGAGATTTAAATTTTGTCAATTAGTTTTTTTTTAAAGCAGACATTCTCTCCATGCGAATGTGGTCCATGCTATATGCTAATATAGGTAAATTCCTATATTGAGTGATACTTAAATTCCTTTTTGCCTTCCAGTTAATGAGGATAGTTTTCTTGGCGATGCGTATGGCAGTGAGAAGCATGTATGATGTGTCAGCCTCTATATTAATGTCACTTAGGTCCCCCAGGTTTGCACCCTTTACCCTATTTTCTTCTGGGTCTTTGTTGCAAGTCTGGTTTCTGAGGAGAATGGTGACCTTAGGGTTGTTGGGTCCGCTGGGGTCTTGTGCTAGACCCTCATGTTGCAAGTCCATTGTGAAGTGTGGTACCATCAGCAACTTACTGTAGGAAACAGTGTGAACAAACAGGGCCCAGAACCAACCATGCCACAGAGCATTCAAATAGCAGATGGTGGGCTTTTTTTTAACACTGTTCCATATTTGGCTGCTAGAGTATGTGCCATCTCTACATGCGTTCTACTGTTTGGAGACAGCCATAGACAGCCATTCAAGAGATATCTTTTGTTTTGATTGTAATTCAGAAGTGGTTGACAGTTATTCATATCTGTTGCGGGTCCAAGACTGAGCTGGCTCTCACAGGGCCGATTGTGTACTTGGATTGGTTGTGGGCCAGGATGTCTTTTTACTTCAGAGATAGCTGTGGACAGGCCGGATCTGAAAGCAAATTTTGAAGACTGGCAGAGGTTTGCTGGCTTTCCGATATGTTTTGTAAATGTTGGAAACCCCAACTGCCTTAATGATGTTAAGAATGTCTCGACCCCTTGCCCCCATTCTCCTGTTTTGTACAGATTCAACAAGGTGCTGGAAACATTCCTTACACATTTTGATATTATTGCATCATGTAGTTGTTGCAGATTTGTAGACTGCACATCCATGATGCGAATCTCCCGTTCCATCACATCCCAAAGGTGCTCGATTGAATTGAGATCCGGTGGCTGTGGGGGCCATTTGAGTACAGTGAACTCATTGTGATGTTCAAGAATCCAGTTTGAGATGATGTGAGCTTTGTGACATGCCGCATTATCCTGCAGAAAGTAGCCAGAAGATGGGTACACTGTAGTCCTACGGGAAGGACATGGACCGTAACAATACTCAATTAGGCTGTGGCATTTAAATTATACTTAATTGGTACTAAGGGGCCCAAAGTGTGCCAAGAAATATCCCCCTCACCATTACACCACCACCAGCCTGGACCATTGATACAAGGCAGGATATATCCATGCTTTTATATTGTTTATGCCAAATTCTGACCCTACCATTTGAATGTTGAGGAATCAGAAATCAGGAATCAGAATTTGAGACTAATCAGAATAGGCAACTTTTCCAATCTTCTATTGTTCAATTTTGGTGGGCAAGTGCAAATGGTGGCCTCCAGTGTAGTCTTCTGCTGCTGTAGCCCATCTACTTCAAAGTTAGATGTGTTGTGCTTTCAGAGATGCTCTTCTGCATACCTTGGTTGTAACAAGTGTTTTTTTAGTTACTGTTACCTTTCTATCAGCTCAAACCAGTCTGGTGACACTCATCTGACATCTGCCATCAACAAGGCATTTTCACATAGGAAACTGCCACTCATCACTGGATATTCTTCGGACTATTCTCTGTAAACCTGTTCAACTGCTTTTGAGGAAAATCTCAGTACATCATCACTTTCTGAAATACTGAAAAACCAGTCTGTCTGGTTCGAACAACCATGCCACATTCAAGTCACTTCAATCACTTTTCTTCCCCATTCTGATGCTTGGTTTGAATTTCAGCAGATCCATTTTGACCATGTCTGCATGTCTAAACGCATTGACCTGCTGCCACGTGATTGGCTGATTTCATATTTACATGAATGAGTAGTTGAACCGGTGTACCTAACGAAGTGGTCGGTGAGTGACATTAAGTACAAGGATATCACCTGGGAGCAACTTAGTGTAAAGGGCCTTGCTCAATGTTACAACATATGGTCGGGAATCGAACAAGCAACATTCCGACAGCAAGTTTGATCCTTAACTACTGTGCCATCTCATAACAACTGTGCTATCTTACACCCATTGTTAAAATAGAAAATCCACACTAAATTCTATCTGAAATAAAACGTTTGAAAAAATGTTTGAGCTTTCAACAGCGAAAGGCAGGAAGAGCTGACCAATCAGTGGCCTACTCTGATATATGGATAGATGTCAGACAGGGTTGTCTCATTGAGTTCAGTGACATATGGCCCTTATATCACCATGGCATTCTTATCATCCCCAGCATCCAATTGGCTCATTCTTCTGCACTCTTCTCCCAGAAAAGATAACTAAAGTACTATAGGTACTAAATGTATGGAAACACTAATGTATGTAAGTCACTCCGGATAAGTGCGTCAGCCAAATGAGTAAAACATAAATATAAAATGCAATGGATGCATGGGATAAGGTTAGTGAGACCCACTCAGTAAGCAACAGGCAATCTTTGCCTCATTCACATATGTACACACAGACAGACACACATTAACCAAACCAGGATCAATATAGATCAATGGGCTTGCTCTCAGACAGACCATTGTGGCCCCGTGAATCAGAAAGAGATGGAGAATGTGTGTAAGAGCAAGGTTTTTCTCTTCAGGTTTTTATACTGTTACTGTAACGTTGAAGCTGAGTGGCGCTAAGAGATGATGTCACAGAGACCCGGAGTGCTTTGCTTAATGTTTAATGTGGCATTCGCAGGAGACCATCGAAAGTGGTGTGTGTATGTGTGAGTGTGTTGAGTGCTTCCTGAGTAGCATTGCACTCTCATCAGTCTCGATGGATAGACCATAAACACCACAGAGCCACGAGTTGAGAGGTCACGGTACAGTTAAAGTAATATAGAGTTCAGCTGAGAAAGTTCGAGGGATAGAGAAAGAAAATAGAGAATGCAGGGATGCAAAGAGAAACTGAAACAGTGACCCAGTTATTCTCAGAAACCCACACAAGCTGTGCAGTTATCATGTAGTTTTGTGGCCAACACTGTGTGTTGTGTGCGTGAGGGTTGATGAGTGCCAAAAACAAGACTCACGAGCTACCGCTGGGACTAGCAATTCACGTGTCTCATGAAGAGTGTTGTGTGTGAATGTGTCAATGTTATTGCTAATTTATTTGATAATGAAGAAAAGATTTCAGGAGACTCCTCAACTTACAGCAGCAATATGGGTGAAGTGCCTTGCTCAAGGGCACCCCAATATACAGTATAACTCACCTTGTCAGTGGGGGAATCAAAACCCTTATGGTTCTGGTCTGAAATAATGCTAAAAAATAAGTGTGCCAGATTTTCCCAGGCCATATCCAACAAATGAGTCCAACAGAAAGAAGAATCTATGCTGCCACTAATATCCTCCACCACCTGAAAATATTAAATAACATCTTATGTACAATGAATATAAAACAAAATGTATATTAAAACAAATGTATTCTGTCCTCCAAGGATTAGGTAAACATTTTTGCACATCCACTTTTGCGTTACGCGTTTATCAGTAGCTTATTTTCGGCAGTTATCGGCCGGGGTGTGTGTACATGTGGCATGGCGATGCTACTTTCCTCCCCCTCCTTCAACCACTTGCCGACCCTGTTCTCTCCTCCTCCTCCTCTTCCTCCTACAATGCTTATGTAATAGTAACTCCTTTACCTCTGCCTCCCTACACACTCTGGAGACAAAGAAATGAGATGGTAACTAGAAAAGCACAAACAGATTTTATTTTTTGTTGGGATCATGAAGGGGGGATAGAGGGATGAAATGTATGTCATACTGTTTTAATTTAAAACACCTCATTCTCTAATTCACATAAATAATGCATTGAAACTTTGGGTTTGGGCTAGATTTAGGGTTGGAGTGGGCCTGCTGTAGCTGGCTATATTGGGTTAGGTTTGGGGCTAGACTTAGGGTTGGACTGATCCTGCTGGAGCTAGATCATTTGGGCATGGTTTTGAGCTAGACTTAGGGTTGGACTGGGCCTACTGCGGCTTGCTCTATTGGGCTAGGGTTGGGGCTCGATTTAGGGTTACACTGGGCCTGCTGGAGATAGCTCTATTGGGCATGATTTAGAGCTAAACCTAGGGTTGGACTGGGCCTACTGGAGCTGGCTCTATTGGGTTAGGGTTGGGGCTAGACTGGGCCTACTGTAGCTGGCTCTATTGGGCTAGGGTTGGGGCTAGAATTAGGGTTAGACTGTGTCTGCTGGAGCTGGCTCTACTGGGCTAGATTTTGGGCTCGATTTAGGGTTGGATTGGGGCTGCTGGAACTGGCTGTACTGAGCAAGGGTTGGGCTATCCATAGCCTTGGGCTGAGCCTCAGTACTAGTGCGGTGCTGAACATCTATAGTATTTTCCTGTGCACACACACACACATTGTTCAGAGACGTTCCCTCTCTCCTACGATATTTCCCTCTCTCTGCTGTCTCTCTCCCTCCTGCTGTTGTCTTCAGACATGCTGATCAATGAGCCTGGGGGCTCAGGGAGTGCAGTACCCCTGTCCCAACACACACATGCACTCACACGTGCACACGCACAGGGGAGATTATTAGTCTGTGTATAAGTGAATTTAGATGTGCATGATGTACAATATGTATACATGTATGTATGTATTACTGTATGTAATAATGTATGTGTGTTTGTGTATGTGGGCGCATGAGTGTGAGGAGTGACAGTATGTTAATGTGAGTCAAAGACTATTAATATACTGTACCTCCTTACTCTGCCCTTAATACTTTAACCTACCTGCCCACATTGTGTGTGTGAAGGTGTGTTTATATTTGTTGATATCCACGTTAAAGTGTACATGTGGGGACCCAAATTGCCTACAAAGATAATCAAACCTGAAAAATTGTTCCTATAAACTTAGCCTCCACTAGAAAAAAGGATTACTGGCTTAGGTTTAGTTTAGGGTTAGGAGTTTAGGGTGATTTAAGTTTAGGGAGTTAAGGTAGATGTTGGGGTTTGGTTAAGGTTAGGGTTTTGGTATGGTTTAGGTTTAGGGCTAGGGTATAGGTGTTATAATCTAGATCCTGTAGGATCTGACACCCCACTGCTCAAGGACCCACATTAGTCAACAAGAGCTATGGGGTCGTGGGTGTGAGTAAGGACACAGACACAAAGCTGCACCATTTAAACAAACGCTTTTATTGAGCCATGGTAATAATATTAATAATAATAATAATAATAATAAAATAATATGTTTGAGAGAAGGGGCTGGATGGGACCAAAGAATCGAAATTAAAACATAATGTCCCCAACTCTAACCTGTCCTATATCCCAAATACAAACACAATTTGTATTTTATTTTCTAGGGTCGTGGGGTGAGTTGGGTGAAGATGTCGTGGGTGGGCCGTGACTTTTGGTGGCGGTGAATGCACCTTCAGTGGGTTGCGATCTGCCATTAAGCCCCATAGCAGAAGAAGAAGAAGAAGAAGAAGAGCCCACACAAAATGGAACTTTAATTACAGAGGAAGTGCATGATGGGATATTATGTTGATTGGAACCAGGTGAACAGGATTATGGTAGGGAGAAGTCATTGATAAGTGGTGATTTGGCCTGATTTGCACCACCTGAGTGGAGCCTTTGAGTCGCTGTCTTTTGATTGGGGACGAAGGTTGGCATGGCGTCCTCGTGGGGTTCCACGGCGGCGGAGTTGGCGGCGGCGGAGTTGGCGGCGGAGGAGTTGGCGGAGATAATTGAGCTGGATAGGCTGGCACTGGAAAGGGAGACTAGGAGGACTACAATGCTGGTGGCGGGTCGCGACGGCTGTGCCGGGGGTGAGGTCGGCATGGAAGGGAGCTCGAATGGGAGTGTGAGTGTAGCTGGAGTGGCGGTAGGGTTTGAGGAAACACGGTATGTAAAGAGGAAAAAGAAGCGTGCACAGAAGAAAGAGGGCAGTGAGAGTAGTTCGGGAGAGGGTGAAGGGCCAGCACTTGGTGGTGGGGATCTGGTGTATAAGGTGATTGTGGAGTTTTTGGCCCCGACAGGTAAGCTGTTACACCCGGTGTCACTCACTAAGGCAGTTAGGGAACAGGTTGGGAAGGTGGTGGATGCTAGGTGTTTGAGTGGTGGGAGAGTTCTTATTGTGGTGGGTAGTGTGGCACTGAGGGATGAGTTGCTTAAGTTGGAGGTGTTGAATGGGGGTAAGGTGAGGTGTATGGTGCCTGGGAGTGCGGTGAAGGTGAGAGGGGTGATCACGGGTGTGCCGGAGGATCTGTCAATGGAGGAGCTTAAGGAGATTGTGTCGGGTGGGGTGGTGTTGGAGGCGAGACTGTTGGGCAGTAGGAAGTTGGGGTTAGATAGGGTGAGTCCCACGGTGTTGTTGGAGTTTGGGGGGCCTTTGCAGAGTAGGGTGCACTTAAGGTATCTTAGTTTTTATGTAAGGGAATATGTGCCACCGCCACTGAGATGTTTTAATTGTCAGCGTATGGGGCATGTGGCTGCTGTGTGTAGAGGGAAGGGTAGGTG
>JACXGM010013664.1:0-22806 GCA_016801145.1 Umbra pygmaea | reverse complement strand
CCCTCGTTTCTTCTTCCTGCGACGCCTGCGTGTGAGTAAACAGGTCGTCGACGGCGGGATATTCCAGTTGCAGCAATTACTCCGGTAAGTGGAAAAAAAGTCTGTATCCAGTGAATTACGTATATCCAAAAGTGCTAGTCGGTCATACTGTATGAGCGACAGTGCAGGAGGTGCAGAAATAAAAACTAAAAAAACAGTAGTAAGCCAAAATCTGCATAGAGTGAACGGAGCCATCGTCCATGCGACCATTCTCTACGGCGCACGAAAACTAGTCTGTGCATGCATGATTGACATAACGTGAGGTCGTTTTTATTTTTTAACGTGCGAACAATTCGGATGCGAATTTCGGACTCAGTGTGCAATGGCCTTTACAGTTGTATCTGCCATTGAAGTGGGATGACCTCTATCAGTATGTGCATGGGTACCGTGTCTGAAGGCTTGCATTGAATCATAGGAGTGTCGACCATGTGAAAAGTGTGTTGTTCCTTCCAATTAGACTTGATTGCTCTCCAGATTATCATGCTATTTGAAAGAGAACAAATACTATTCAATCCCAGGTCTGAAAGCTAACAACTATTATTACAAGTTGCAATAACTTTGCTTTGGCTTGTTACATTTTGGGTGGTGTTATGTTCCAATGGAATGTGGTGAACCATCAATCCAAACAACTTCAAATATAGGAGATACTACCAAGTGTTTGGTAGTAGCATTTTATCACGCTGTTCTTGACCTCAGTTTATAATCTGGTTTTGGGTTTCTGTAGGTTTTGATTTATGCCCTTTCCAGGTTGAAAGTTCTCCCACTCCTTTTGGTAAGAGACGTTCTCCGGCCCTTCTGGCCTGTTAGAAGTAGAGCTGCCTCCTTCCTTTCCTTCTTACAATCCTGGGTGTTCTGGGAGCCCCCTGCCCCATCTAACACTTTCAACTGTTCCCACTGTGTCTGCTTGTCCTTTCCGTCTTTATCTGCATTCCCAACTAATTCTGTCATGCTGAAGAACTGTCATTGACTAACTACTCTGACTGCATGTCTTTGGACCAGTCAATGGACTGCTGAGTGATTGGGTGACCAAGGGCAATCTGTGAAAGCTAAATGTTTTATTTACTTTATTTAACTCTTATTATTAACTTTATTTAACTCTTCTTCAGTGAGTAAACCTGGTTTACTTACTTGCATTTCTGCAAAAAAGTGTTTATTTTTTGTACATGTTTTAATTTTGACTATTAGTTTAACCGACAGTGGCTGAGTTTGATCGGTGTGAGTTTAAGCTCTGTCTCTTGTCATTGTATGTGTCAACTCGTGAGTCCATTCCACGAAGCGGTTACTGGAGTAGCAAAGATGATCACATTTTGTCTTTGAGACCCCAAGCACTGTATTGTATCTATCCAGACGTGCTGTTTTGTATGGGGTATTTCATTTTCTGCCCTTGTATCATTGCAACATATTTGACAACTATGTGCCTCATGAGAACACCTCAAGTCCCTGACACATTTTTAATGTTTTTCTTTTGCCTTTATTTTTTTCCTTCAGGCCATTTGTTGTAGCTACAGTCTGTCTCTTCCCTTGTATCAAGTTAAATGAAGGTCACAGTCAAAGTAGCTTTTCCTATCTCAGCAAAGTATTTGAGTGTGCACCACAGCACAATGCTCCTGGATCTCAGACCTACACTGATGTTGACGAAGGCTGTTATGATGATTTATCGTTGTGATCTCTCCATGGTTATTTCATTGATTAAGTCTTTTCTAATGTGGGCAGAAAGCGAACTGATGACGAAAGTAGCGTGTCTATTTTTGACAAGACTGCTGCTGCTCCGTCCTCCCTCACCAATTTTACTCTCAGCCCAGGAAACTTGCATTAGTTTTGTGTTATTCTTGTAAACCTTTGTTACAGGATGATGGGGAATAGAATGTGGGGTCTAATGTATTAACATGAAGGATCAGCTCTCACACACTATGTTCTTCCTTCGCTTAATTTGAGTAAAAAATAAACTTCTGGTCACCTCAGACTTCAACTTTGACCAAGGTTTTTATGGTTAATGCCTGGGAGCTGGTGTTGTTTTTATTTTTATATAGAAGCCAAGTGTATGCATGGTTGTGTGTGTGTGTGAGCTGAGCGTTTTCATATCACCCCTGTTGTCCTCTCCATCCTCTAGCTGCTCTAGACATGGTCCCCTTCACTGCTGACCCCCCTGGCTCCTCTCACGGCTCAGCACTCCGGGGGCGCAGGGCTCTACAGGACGAGCCTCTGGATGCCATCCTGAGCCCAGACCTGGACAAGATGGTCTCAGACGGTCAGGACACTACTTTGATTTCTCACTGTCTACCAGATGTACTTATCACTCACTGACAATTAATGATTGGTTCTCTGAAAAAATTGGCATAGCTCTGCCCGGGATATTGGTTAGATAATTCAGACTGTCCTGCCAAGTTGCTCTCCAGTAACTTCTTGTGTTCAGATCGGGCGCCTGTGGGTTCAATCCCGGAAGTATAGGAGGTGAACGTAATCATCCTGTGTATGATCTGACTAAAATCTTTCAAGTTGGGTTAACAGTGTGAAAAGAATTGGCGGCTCAGGCAACATGAGGTTGGATGAACCATGTGCGTGCCCCTCGTCATCCCGTAGATCTGTCCAAGGAGTTGCGGAGCTGCCGACAAGGCAGGATTAGAGGGAATTGGGAAGGGAGGAAAATTGTGAAAAATCACCCAAAAATTGTTATGCAATTGTATTTCATCCCCATTGTCTGATACATTTTTATGTTTTGTCTTTTTTTAAGTAATAAAATCAAATTAGCATTTTGGATCAAGGTATGTATATAAAGATGTATTGCATTTCTTCCACTTTTCAGGTGCAATTCTCTACAAAATTCCAGGTTTGTTGTCTTAATTATTTTCACCCTTTAGTTTGCTGCCTATAGTTTTGGGAAAATATAATTCAGTCATGTAACTGCAGCCCTAAGTTTGAAGTAACTAATTTGCAATTAAAAGTGCAGCTGTAGGTTGACTGCAAATGACCACGACCAAATGACCATCCAAATGTTAACCTTAGAGGCCTAAATAGTTCTAAATATCACCTAAAATTGCGGAAGGCATTTTTAAGGTTAATCCAGGGCTATCATACCAGGTCACCTTACAGTACAGCAGGTGAGACTGTCATTGACTATTCCAAATGCAGAGCAGCACTAGAATGTTGGGCATGCTGAACCTTGAATCAAGCCTTGAATCACTAAAAATAACATGAATAAAATAGTTAGGTTTTTAAACAAATTTGTTTAGATGACGGGGTGGTTCTGTACTGAGGTACACCGCAAACAATTTTAAGTTTGGTGGGAGTTTTTTTAATAAAAAATGCAATTTGTGGCCACCAGGTGGCTCTTGTGAGCACAAAAATTCATCCAAAGTTTTGTTAGAATTTGACTTTAATAACCTACCATATTTCTCTATCATTAAAACAACTAATTTCTGAAGTTAAAGGTATTATTTGTAGAACTGTAAAAATTGAAGTACTATCTTACAAAATAAATGTCCCATCTAAATTGCCGTATTTATTTTATTTTAAATAACTTTTGGTGTGCATATTTCTACACAGTCTACTTTTAAAACCTAATACCAAAGATATTATATATGGCCTCGATGGCTCAGGTGTTTCAACCTAGTCTCTCTAGCAGGAGATCCAGGTCCAATAACATGTTGCATTATGCATCACAGCTTTTATTTTATTTTATTCGAGATCACTGTTTCACTTTGGGGCACCCTTTCATATAATTATAATGTTTACATTTTTTTTGTAAATTTTGATCATCTTTCCTTTGCCTCATCTATAACGTAAAATGTTTTAAAGATGATGATTTGACATGTTTCTTGGACTTTCAATATAATATACTATTCAATATGTATGCTATTTCAATATAAAACGAGCAGTTTATTCTGCTGGCAGCAAATCAACACAAAGGGAAACAATAACATTCTATGCCGGCACCAGAATTATAATGTATGAAAAGGGTAAAGCTGCTGCAGAGGCGTCATTATTATTTTGTCTGAAAGGGTACAAGTACCTATAATTTTCTCATAATGGTGTATACATTAAATAGCGCAGTGGATTGTACACTCGCCCCCTGTGCAGGAGTTTCCATGTTCGAAACACAACTCTGCAATTTAGTGTTTTAATTTTGGATGGAAATTATTTTTCAATAACATTGTTAGGAAATAATTAATGAAAGGATCTACTGTAACTGATGCAAGGAAGATAAGACTATGAAAATTATATATTTAAAAAGGTTGAATGTCTGTAAAACTGGTCAAACAAATCAGTCCATTAGAAATACTGCATCGAGAATTGCCTTTAAAAATGCATCATAAACTGCTTTTCTGCCCATGAAGCCATGATTTTACAGTAGCCCGGGAGGGCAAAACACTGAAACATTAACAAAGCAAACTATAGTTGGAATGACATTAACCCAAAACACAACAGCATTAATAGAAATTAAACATTTATTAAAACATGCAGCGTCCACATCATTTTATTTGTCAGAATGTTGTCCTATTTGTCAGAATAATGTGAACAATTAAATACAATAAAATGTGTCAGCACCTTTTAGTCCCAATGGCGAGTTGATCCATATTTGTGTCCAGTTACCTGACTGCTTTCTTAGGGTACTTTGGTGGAGGAGGGTGATTAGATTCCCCTTCATTGTCATTGCACAGAGTACAAAACCATGGCAACGAAATGCAGTAAACATTACCAAAACAATAGAGGCTATCGCTTTTGTAAATGAGCCCTCAAGCCTTCTTCAAAGACAAAGAGAGGTGTGCAGCTTCTGACCAATCACAGCACACACTTATAGTCAGCAGCAGGCAATTTTCACTGGAGGTGGGGGAGTTGGGATGCATGGTAGTACTGACAATTGCGTTCATTTGTGCTCAGGCGATCTGCACAGCTTTATTTCAACTCATTTTTGAGAACACTATTACTCAGTAGGAAGAGGTATCATTCATGAATGATACAATTGAGTGAGTTACTTAAAAAATATCTCAACTCTCGAGTCACTAAACAGAGTCATTCAAAGTTAGACCTGCATTTATTGTGAAAATAGGCCTGAACGATAAATCGTTATAAAATCACAATGTGCTATAGGTGTCAAAACAATCTATCTTTGGTCCTGCCAATTTGTTTTGTCATGGTTCATATGTGCAATAAACATTACACTTTGTGAGAAAAAAAATCATGGCAGAGAATCGTGATATCAATTCTAAGCAAAAAAGAAAAACACAAATTCAGAATTTAACATATGATTTCACAGACACATGAAATGCATTTGCTTGCCACTTCAATAATCTATCTGGTTATGACACTGTTCTTAATGTTGTTCAGCTCATTGGGCCAGCATGTGCAACAGAGCACCCTGTCCAATTATTCCCATCATGGATAGAAGTGTTGCAGCTCATGTCAAAGTGAAGTTGCATTTAGGAGTCAAACTCCCAGCTAGCTAACTAGAGCTAGCTTGTGTAGCTGATAAAAACAGAGTAGATAAAGTAAAACATTTTGCAAAGGAAGATGTGTCTATTACGATATAGGTGAGCGATGCACACGCACTACAACACAAGTTGTCCCGAGGTGCTTGTAGCGTACTATGTTCTAAACAGTATAATATGACTTGCTGCTGTTTGCACTTAGAACATATTTCACTGAAACTAAGACATACACCCCTAATAAAACAGTTCTTTAGGATTTGTTATCATAATATTATCTAATAAACTCATGAGATTAAAACGGTTTTAAGGAGCTATCTTATAGGATTCTTGTTTTTGCTTATTTTATATGATTTGCATACGAACCAATACAGTAAGACTATCTGCTAGAATTCTTAATTAGAATTCACTTAACAGGATTTTTATATGGTTGCTATGGTTCCAAATGATTAGAAAATCCTAAATAACCGAGTAGGTCAACTATGGAGTTAAATCTGCATGTTGTGACAAGAAAACAAACAATATCAAATCTGCCTTATTCCAAACACAAGTTTCAATACAAAAATGGGGTTAATGAGGGAAAAGCCCTCGTCTGTTCTGTTGTCTTTATCTTATTTGTTCATGTTCTTTTCCTGAAAGTACTGCAATGCATTAGGCAACGGCATTGCACTAAAATAAATGCAAAATCTGTCCACCTTTTAGGCAATTACATTTTTTTTTTAGATTTGCTACAGTACTCAAGCACTAAATGACTAAGTTCCTCATCGCAGTGCATATTGTGATATTTATTGATATCGAATGATATGACAAAAAATATAATGCGATAGTTTTTTGCCATATCGGCAGCCCTAACCTAAAACAGGTGTGCATATTGACTGTACACTACAGTACATAATCCAAAATGGATCAGCTGTGAGTCAAGTGTGTGTACACAGCAACCGTATACTATCAATGTTTGCATCCGCTTCACCTCCCGCTTTCTTTTCTTTTGCCTGTTCACAACCACACCCATGTTCACACTGTCAAACTTAAACCCAACTCTGGACACAAACTTATTCAGGAGAGTGACAACCACAGATCCAAGAGCCCCACTGTATGAGTATGATGTGTATACATTCAGTACATACCCATAACACACATGCAGTTTTTGGGATGTGGCCAGATGCACGTCTGTGTCTATCTTAGGTTGTCCCTATATCAAAGTTGTGATCTTACCGTCTCTGGCTTACCAGCCCTCTTCACTGGACACTTATTTTAGACCCCTATAATGAAGAATTTAGGAGGAGGACCTGACACATTGACCTGTAACATAAGTACTGTATTTAATGTGTCCTTATATTAGTCCTTCAGCACACCACCATCACCAGTGTCCAGTGTTCTAAAACTTGGCAGTACTTCTGGTAAACTCAATGTTAACATCACTATCAGATTTGGCTTTCTTTCTTTTTACTAGTGCCACACAGATTTCTCAATTGCCAGTCTGGGCATTAGTCTGTGAATCTAGCATTAGCCCTCAATCTTGTAGCTAGCGTTAGCCCAGATAATTTCTGTTAACATTAGAGGGCTCTGCAGTGAACCAAGCATTAGTGTACTTCACATTCTAATTTTGTAAAGCAGAATGCTTATCAACAATGTTATTGTTATAAAAAATGGACCAGAGCCAATTCTGGATCAAGAATTAATAGGATGCAATGAAGTAGTGATTAAAATATTTAAAATATTATTAAAACTGTTTTTCTATCTACTGGATGCTTGCATACCTCCCTGATACATGCAACAGGGCAATGAACACTAACATCCAAAGAGAATACCCAGTTAGTAAAATCCCTCTCTGGAGTATTTGGAAATATTGGGTCAATCAAAATACACTTAAGTGTAGACTAACACAAAAAACTTAACACCATTTAACACTCCTGTTTAATTTGATATGAAATTGACTTTAGAGTTTAGAGTTTAGGAAGGCTGTTGATAGTGTTTATTGTATGTGTATGAAGATCTATGTAATGGCTGTTTTACCCTACAGAGCTGGAGGGGAAAGATGTGGAGGACCTCTTTACAGCCGTCCTGAGTCCCAGCACAAGCCAGCCTTCACAGCTACCTCGCTCCCTACTGGCCCACCCTGGGTCCAATGGACCTGGAGCCATGACCCATACAACTCCTGGTACAACCACCATTTTTAGATCACTCACTGTTTATAGTGGTAAACACACATGCAATGATGTTGCAACTTTGTACTTTCCTGGTTCACAGAACAGTGTATTTTTGCTGGGTGGCCCTTGAACTATCACTGCCTACATTGTATGTCATCTGTTTCAGGCAATGTGGGGATGTTCCCTCGCATGCCAGTAATGAATGGGATGATGGAGACCAACCACCACTTTGGTCCGACTCCCGTGATGCCCGGCACCACAGGCGCGACTGGGCCGGGGAACTTCTCACCCATCCACAGAATGTCATTCCCAGAGAACATGAGGTAAGAGTGATAGCACTAAACCAAGACCGCTCACGAGCTATTGTTGAATGGAAGGCTTTTGAAGCTCTGGCGCCCTGCCTGTCAGCGCCAAAAGACCATTTGAAGTACATTGGATTCCAGCGGTTGTCTTGAAGATGAAAGCGATCAATACAATGATGTGGTCTTAACCAGTTTATTGATTCTCTTTCATCGTTGGAGCTGACACAATTGTAGTTTTATATAGGGGTATCTTTACTTAGGTCTGCTCGCGTTTTAGCTTTAATATCTCAATCGTTGATGATACTCTGCTTTAAAACAATATTGAACAGCATTGTAAAATACTAGAGTATTTGTGCAAATACGATGCCAATGAGCCAAATCAATGAATAAACTTAGAAATATTTTCAGGGAGAAGAAGTTCAGACAGATGGGAGGTGACGTAGTAGGTCCGTGGAGCGCCCCCAGCTCTGTTTCTGTCCCTACGGAGGGTGAGACAGACACAATGTCCAATGCCCAGAGGAGCACTCTCAAGTGGGAGAAGGAGGAGACATTAGGGGAGATGGCTACTGTGGCCCCAGTCCTCTACACAAACATCAACTTTCCCAACCTTGTAGAGGAGTTCCCAGGTTGGTACATCACGTTCCTCAAATAGAAATGATGGGCTTAGAAGTTAAGCCCACAAAAATTTGGGACAATGTATAAGAAAGAAACTACTATAGTTGGCTATATTGAATTTGTCTTCAATGTTATAATTTTTAATATGTGTTTTCAGACTGGGCTACAAGAGTGAAACAAATCGCTAAATTATGGAGGAAAGCCAGTTCCCAGGACAGGGCACCGTATGTGGTATGTTGCCTTTATTAATTAATTGATGCGTTTTTTTTACATCCACGCAATAATGTGAATCATTGGACTTTTCGCATCAGCAGTTGGTATTGATGGACTAAAGGAAACTTCCTTGACAAATCGCCAGGTGCACAACAGATGTTTCAAATCTTATCATCATTAAGCCTATAAAAGTAACTTCACAACTCTTATTTCACATATGTGTAATTTCACACAAAATCAATGCCTGAAAATCAAGTAATCAAAGATAGACCTGTGATTGTTGCTATTTTATTACAATTTTTATGTAATGATGGTATGAGTGCATGACAAGGAATTTAAAAAAGCCTCAAGGAAATGAGTCAATTCAAGTAAAGAAACCAACTAACATTGGCTGTTGAATTTCTCCATTTGAAACCCCACTTACCTGTCTGCTTCGTCTCAGAAAAGTACTAGGTATTTTTTTCCTCTGATAAAGACTGGTACAATACGCTACTCGGCAGGATGTTTAGATGGGTAAACTTTTCGTACCATGATAGGTGTGGACTGGTGCGATACGGTGCTGTAATGGTAAACAGCCATTAGGCAGCTAACTTTTTTTTTTACAACTGAGGTTTTGGTTAAAAGACTTGCAGTCACACCAAAAAATTGGCATTACAGTATGCTAGAGTGGAAAGAAATTGCATCGTTACGGATGTGAGGATTTTGTGGGATACTAATATGATCTGATTGTTCACAATAACCTACTCTGATCATGATATGTCAAGTTATTGTCCCAAAATGGTTACAAGACATTTTCTGGGTTGTACATTACACAGAAGGAGAGATTTATTGCTTGTTCACTTATTATTACAGACTTGTAAGTTCATCTAAATACTTGAAACTTTTGCTTCTGACAAGGTAAATCAATCTAATGCTTAATGTCAACACCTGCAAGACACTATGCTTCATTTATTATGAGTATACTCAATAACTTAAACCAGTTCTAATGTGACGTGATTGTTAACTTAGGTAGAACGAGCTGTGGATGTCTAGTCAACACATTTCTTGTCAATTTCAAAGCTATAATGATATGACCGTTTCCATTACTAATGCAACCTAGTAGTTATAATTGCTCGTACTTCAGTCTACACATGCCGAGTGATGTGATGCAACATCATATCACTGACTTCTTCTGTGGCAAGCACTTGCCGATCACCACTCTAATTATTGCACATCTCACAGTACAAGAGCATTGCAGATGTTGAGCCAAATAAATACAATTTGATTGAAAGTATTGGTATAATAATATAATCTGGGACAGCTCAAAAACAGAAACCATCAAGTTGCGTCTTTGACTCTAACATTAAACAAGCCTTTGTGATGGACAGGCAGCCGGATTTGGCTAACAACTTGGGGATTTTGTCTTAGATCTCAAAGACTGTCTGGGAAAGCTAAATCGGGGCCAATTATAGCCTGAACGCAATGACGGAGACTTCAGAGGGCATTGTTTTTTACCTTCTGTTGTCTAATGGCGTTGTAAACCCAAGGGATCTCTGTCCCTTATGTTTTCTCATGTCATTTTCAAAATTGTGTCATTTTGTTTTTCCAACTTTACAAATGTTTCTTTGAGTTTTTCAGTTTTTTCCTGTATGAAAACAATACCTTTAAGTTTTCACGTCATTGTTTGTTGAGGAGATTACCTTGTATTTTTTTGTCTTTATTTGTGTTAGTATGGATTTTTTTAGTTTATTTTTTAAGTTGAACTTAATATGTATAGTAGCTCATACACATTTTGCTTACAAAAACAGGTACTGCACTTATTGGCTTTATCACTGTTCATTGGTGCAAGCGATGGACCACTCAGACAAATGTGTCCTACTTGCAACGTTAATGACAAAACAGATCATCTCTTCCATCCCATTTCCCCCAGCAAAAGGCACGTGACAACCGGGCGGCGCTACGCATAAACAAAGTTCAGATGTCCAACGAGACGCTGAAAAGACACCAGAATGCACAGCAGCAGCAGCAGCCGTTGACGGACCCATTTGACCCCAATAGCGTCCCCATGGATGCTGAGCTGCACTTCAAAGACACACTTAAGCCTAAGGAGTCTGAGCACGAGCAGGAGTGGAAGTTCAGACAGGTAAGGGAGCCTTTGGAGGGGTTAAGTGTGCTTTGAAGAAAGGGATGGGGATATAGAGGACGGGTACACTTCAAAGCAGGGTTTCTCAACCACTATTCTAGGAGTCGTGGATCCGTTTGGCCATAATGTCTTGTTTTTAAATGTTTAAATAATTTTGTTTAAATTTGTCTAATTCAATGCAGGAATGTGAAGAAATTGTGTGCATGACTTAAACTAATTACTCATTTTTGTTGAGTTTATGCCAAACGGCATAACTGGGATTTAATCCAAACATGTTGAAAAACCCTGGTATGAGAGCAGTGTGCACTGTTTTGTATGTTTTTATGACACCATAATACACCACCATAAAGTACCGCATGTCAGGGGAATTGTGAGTGGGAACAAGGTGGTGAGATTGAACATAACATAACCTGGGGGCATGAAACATTTATTGAACTATATATGTGCATGGTTGAGTGAGTCATTTTTAAACAATACATTTGGCGTTCTCATACAGTCTACTAATTCTTAATTTGCATTGAAAAGGGAGAGTTAAATCAGATGTGGGGACCCCTTAAGAAGCAGCAGGAAAAGGTCCCAAAAAGCAAAGCCATAAAATCAACAAATAAAGACGTCCTATTTGGACATTCCAACCAGGCAACTATAGCTGCAGGAGGTGGAAAAATGTCTCTGGTAAGATTCCCAAGGCGAGGTACTGTTCTGGCATTCATCTGCCCAGAACCAATAAAGCAAAATTTACAAGGTGTAAGAAAAGCAAAATGTAAAGTGGAGTTGTAGGGAGAAAAGCTTGGTTAACTGGTAAAATCTGTCCTTGGCCCTGAATAACACAGTAACAGCCTCCAGAAGCTTATTTCATCACCATATTATTACATACACCCTCACATTGTTCCCTCTTGCATGGCTTAACAACACACGCTAGTCCCACTCATATTGAAAAAGCATTAAAACTTTGTTGTGAGTGAGGGAAAGAGAGCATTCCTAGCACCATGTCATCATAAAATTAAAACATTTGAGGCTTCCTAAAAGGCTTCATTAACTGAAGTGTCTCCTCCCCCTCCCCCCTGCTTCTCTTGTTTCCATGGCAGCAAATGAGACAAAAGAGCAAGCAGCAGGCGAAGATTGAAGCCACTCAGAAGCTGGAGCAGGTTAAAAATGAGCAGCAACAGCTCCAGCAGCAACAACAACAACAACAACAACAACAACAGATGTTTAGTAGTCAGTCAAGTGGAGATGCAACACCTAACAGTGGCAACCAGAGCCCTGTGACGCCTCAACACACCAATGGTGGAAAGTCTGGTAACTCCTCCCCTCTTCAGCCAATAGCATGTAAGGATGGATTTGCTAGATCCCAACTCCCAGGTACACCCAACTCAGGGTCACAGGATGACGTCTTTCTCAGACCCCAGCTTCCACCTCCATCCTCGACATCAAGGACGCCCACCCAGGAGACCTCGTACCCCCAGCAGGGGCCGTCCTCTCAGCCCCAATCCCCACAGATGTTCTCCCCAGGTTCCTCCTCAGGCTCTCGGCCATCCTCGCCTTGGGACCCCTATGCCAAAATGGTAGGCACACCGAGACCACCCCCTGGGGGTGGCGGATCCACTACGCCCCGACGTAACTCTTTGTCGGAGATTCAAGAAAGGGGAGGAAGGCCTTCTCCAGCCCATGAGTCCTTTGGCTCTCCAACATCTGGTAATGCTGACCCCTACGCTAAGATGCCAGACACCCCTAGGCCCCCTGAACCCTTTGTCAAGCCCTTGGGAGTTGCCAGGGTTGGGCATCCAGGACTAGTTGAGCAACAGCAGCAGCAGATTAGGCACATGATGAGCCCGCCTTCTGGGGGTGAGGGATTTGCCAGAACATCAGGCCAACGAGCGGAGGTCTACCAGCGCATGTCGAACAACCGCATGATCCTCTCGGACCCCTACAACAGGCCATTGCTCACACCCATCCCGGGCAGCAATGAGTCAGGCTCTGTGCCGATGTTCAAAGCCCCTATGCCCCCCCACCATCAATCTCAGCAAGAGCTCTACGGAAGCCCTTTGCCTGGAGGACTTAGGCGGGGTTCATCTGATGGGTTTTCCCATGGACCTCAGGCTGAAAATTATGCCCAGCAGCCTCTCACCCCTCGGATGCCCATACGGGAAGGGTTCTCTAATGAGCCCAGGATGATGCGCCAACCCCAGGAGGGCCATTTCTCTCAACCCATGCAGATGATCAGACACCCTCACAGGAACATGTACCCCCAAGCACTGTCAACTCCGAGGCCAGATTATTCCCAGCCCATGCCCGACTCTTATGCCCAACCTTCCGGCACCCCAAGGCCACACTCAGATCCCTCATACCTACAGACAGCACCTACCGTTCGCCTAGACCAGTTTCCCCAGCAGCAGCACTCAGCCAATCGCAGACAGTCACCATCCCACTCTGTAGAAACATATGCCCCAATTCCAGGTACCCCCAGACCAGCCCAAGGGGACCGATTTCCAAAATCTCCTGGTAGTCAACGGAACATGGACCCCTATGCCCAACAACCCGTTACCCCTCGGCCCTCTAATGCCGATTTATATGCACAGCCCCCTGGAACCTCAAGATCACTCCACGCAGATCATTACACCCAAGCTCCAGGGACTCCACAGCCAGTAGCGGGCCTGGACACCTTCAATCGGCCGGGTTCCAGATCAACACCCATGTGTCAACTCCCAGTGGACACTTTCTCAAGCCAGTCTCCAGGCAGGATGCAGGACACATTTTCCCATCCAAGTGCACTGGGATCTCAGACACCTAAGCATCCAGGGATGACTGATGAAAGCTTCTCTGGGACGCAGTTAACTCACGGTGGTCAGACGCCGATTCACGACCCCTTTGAACAGGGTCCAGTGACACCTTGTGCCCAAAATGCAGAGCGACTGGCTCATGACCAGTCAAGCAACAATGCTGTTGACACTCAGAACAGCATGCAGCCACAGCTTGGAGATACCGAGGAGAAGCTCAGACAGGTATTTACATAATTACAATAAAATTGGGGAAAACTGTGAATTTCCAAAAATCCCTTTGTCTTTTTGAATGTTTATTAGCAGGTGGCAAATTATCCCAAAGGTTTTACAAATTTGGTCCAACAAGTTTTGGTCCCCTGATTTCCTAATGAATGGCAAAGTGCATGGTTCACTTGTTACTCGCTAATCTGTAACCCCCCCTCCGCAGCGCCAGAGACTGCGCCAGTTGCTTCTGAGGCAGCAACAACAGAAGAGTGCCAACCGGCAAGACAAGGGACTACTGCAAGAAGCTGGTGAAAACCCCAGCCCTGGGACACCCCGCCACTGGTCACAAGAAGACCCTGCTCCACAGATTGATATGTTTGGGAGACCACCACCTCCCTACCCAGGACTCGTGAGAGGTGCTTCCCATTTTTCCAGCAGTCAGAGGTTTCCTGGTACCTTCTTAGGGGACCACAACGAGAGCCAGTTTGCCAGACCCCACTTTGCCAGGGACATGGGCATGAGGCCCCAAGGAATGAGGTTAGTCAGGTTTCACACCACACAACTCTGAGAAACATATTTGGCATTTATCCTATTTATATGCAGCTGGCTATTGTATTAAAGATGTAGTCTGTCACTTTTATTATTGACAAAATAATGTTTTAAACCTCCCGTCTTGGCCTGAAAATGTAATAAGCGATTTATATGTAAATCTCTAAGTAGAATAACTGTCTTAGCCATGAAATTCTAAATTTAAGTTGGGTGATGCTGATGACATGGGGCACAAATCATGACATAGAGCCCAAATAGATGACATAGCACACATTTTTCGAGGACACTTTAGCTCAGTATTGCCACATTTATACCTAGTGGCCAAAATTGCAGACTCCATTTTAAAGGCTTACAGCAATATTGCTCCTCTTGAAACCATAACAGTTTTAGGTGCCAAGACTGTTATTAGTCCTTATTTACTGTATGTATTGGATGTTTTATTAATCATTGTCATCTTTCAACAATGTATTTTAATCCATTCTTCTCTCAGGTTTGATTTTGCCCCTGGTTCTCAAGGACCCATTCAACCAGGGCAGGAGCAACACTTCCACAGGTCTCCTCACCAGATGCCGGGCGGGCCAATGATAGACAACATCCCACCCCACATGAGAAGGTCCCTGTCTGTAGACTTTTCCAGAGGGGGCATGGGTGGCAATCCAGACATGGGATTTGCACAACACTTTCCCCCAAGGGGCCCTCCCGTCCAGCAGCACAATATCATGGGTCAGCCCTTTATTGAGCTTCGCCACAGGACACCTGAGAACAGGATGAGGATGCCCTTTGGTCATGGACCTCCCAATGTCATGGATCCTTCCAACCAGCCCCAGAGACCACCTGAGGGCTTCATGGGAGGCCAGGAGATTAGCTTTGCTGGGAACCAGGGACCCAGAAGTATGGACCCCATACTGGGCAGACCTTCCCAGGGATTGGTCGGCCACATGCAGGTTTCGAGTAATATGGAAAACCTACACCATCAACAGACTGAAATGCCAATGAGCACAGTGCAGCGTTCTCCACTGAATAGATCACACGGCCATCCAGTCACTAGTGAGTCACCTGGTGTATTGCAGTCTGGTATGATTTTGCCTGGGTCTAGCACTGGTCAAACAATGGATACTCAAATACACAGTGGAGATGGAATTGAGGAAAACCTGTACACTGATGACTCTGCAGTAAAGGACCTTGAAGATGTGGAGGTCAAAGACCTGGTTGACCTGAATCTGAACCTTGACCCTGATGATGACTACTTTCTCATGTCTGGGAAGTTTGACCTCATTGCTTACACCGACCCAGAGCTTAATCTTGATGACAAGAAAGACATGTTCAGTGAGGAAGATCTCGAACTGGGTGACCCCATGGAGGATCACCAACAAGGTGAAACCTCAGACCTCCAGAAAAATGTTTTGGATAAGAATAATGCGAGTGGGGATGATGGAGATACGTCATCCCGGTCCTCAGAAAAAACAGACGGTATTCAGGTAGATGACAAAATCAAACGGGAGGCCAATGAATTGAAAGAGACTGTAGACATATTCAAAACCCAGGAGACAATCAAAACAGAGGTCAGCGACAGGCATATTCTTAACCAGGACCAGTCTCTTTGCAGTGGCCCGGTGAATGACAACGGAGCCATGACCAAACAAGAGGGTCCAATGTATGAGCAGACCGGCTCCGGCCTTTTGGTCAAAGACAAATTTGAAGGCACTGGGTTCCACGCAGACAGTTCCCCTCACCAAGGGGACATGGCCGCTCAGCCCAACCAGGCCACGCAACTACACCCAAACCCTGGCATGATGATGCTACCTGTGCAACATAACCAAGACAACAACAACAGACTCAATCCCAGGGTGGCTATGGGACATAGGGTGAACCCTGCTTTAGTTCAGAGCGAACCTTCAATGGGAAACCCAAATCTCATCCCAGGGGGAAACCACAGCTTCGGGGCCTCACCCAAACAGCAGGCAGATCTGAATCAAGCCATGGTGGGACCTGGTCAACAGCCCAGTGGCCACGGCTTGAACTCCCAAAGCCAGCAGGGCATGTTTCCCCAGCAGCAGGGCTCCTCATTGGGGCAGGCTGGCCAACAAAACAGGCCTCTGCTGCTGGATGAACAGCCCCTCCTGCTGCAAGACCTGCTGGACCAGGAGAGGCAGGAGCAGCAGCAGCAGAGGCAGATGCAGGCCATGATCCGACAGCGCTCCAGCGACTCCTTCTTTCCCAACATAGGTAGGGGCAACGAGCTTCAGCAATCTCACCACTGTCTGTGGTGTGATGTGTTTAGTCCGCATTACCCCTAGTTATTTCCAGGGTGTGTTCAGAACTGTTCTCTAGGCTGTTGGTTGACATTTTGTGCGCATGAGCACACTTTAGTTGGTGTATGGAATGTCTAACTTCGCCTTTCAGTTTGAGACACATGTTCAAGATTTGGAGGGTAAAAAATAACTTTCCCATGTGCAATTTAAGTAAGCGAATGTTGGACTTAATGTTTCTTGACAAAGACACGTTTGGGAGTCTTACTTCACCAGTATTCCATGCATAATTAATACATTGCACTTGCAGGGGGAAGGGCCCTTAAAAAGAGGTCAGATCATAAAAGGAGGTCAACTAGAATTAAGTTACAGTTAAGTTGAAGATGCTTGTTTTTGTTTTCTTCTCCAGCAGACTTTGATGCCATCACAGACCCAATAGTGAAGGCCAAGATGGTAGCTTTAAAGGGAATAAATAAAGTCATGGCTCAGAACAGCATGGGAATGCCCCCAATAGTCATAAACAGGTAATATAAATGCTTTCTTGTTATGCTAGCTTGGAGGGGTTGTGGTTGAAAATGTACCGTTTCCTAAAACAACACTCGATTTAATTTGATTTGTGCCAGACTTCAAAAGATGCCTGGAGTCCATGGCCCAGAGGCTTCCATTGCTGCGCCCCAGCATGTACTTGGACAGGTATACATTGGCCTGAGCAAATTGTGGTCTTTATTTTCAGTTTGTCTCTTATCTGAAATGTTACGTTGTTTTTTTATTATATAATGTTAATTTTGCAGGATGGGAAATTGGCTCCACAGATGGTGAGACCAAATCCCCCGAATTTTGGACCGGGATTTGCGAGTGAGTGGACAACACAATGTATTGAATTTCATTTAGATCAGGACATTGTCAAACAATTCAACAAAAGTATATCGTACTGCTTAATATTCTTTGTTTTATTTTCCATTTAACTTCTTGACCAATATTTTCAAACGTCTATTTGTATTTACTTTTTATGACTTTGCGATTTTATGCATGTTTCCCAAAACATTACTAGCCATAACCCAGTCTTGTCTCTCAGATGACAGCCAGAGGAAGCAGTATGAAGAGTGGCTCCAGGAGACCCAACAGCTCTTGCAAATGCAGCAGAAATTTCTGGAAGAACAGATCGGGGCCCATAGGAAGTCCAAGAAAGCCTTGTCGGCTAAACAGCGGACAGCTAAGAAGGCGGGCCGAGAGTTCCCAAAGGAGGATGCTGATCTGCTGGTGCATGTAACGGAGCAGCACAGTGTTGTGCAGAAACAGCTTGAGCAGGTAACGGAACGTGTGGGTGATTACCAGCACTGGATATGGTCTTCACAAAACTGCAATAAATAACCCAGACCAAAACAAATCTAATCTTTTTTTATCTGTACCAAAAAGTATAATAGGATTTGGTTATTTATTCAGTCTCTTGTTTCTTGGTGTATATGGTAATATATGCAGTCTTTCTGTTTACATGGTATTGGAATCTCTACACTGGCTCCCTGTCAGATTCCGTGTTGATTTTAAAATCCTAATGTTCACCTATAAGGCTTTGCATGGATTGGCTCCTCATTATCTTTTTGAGCTTTTAACCCCTTATACACCAGCTCGTGATCTCCGCTCCTCGGAGGCTGGTCTTTTAATTGTTCCACTTACTCGCTTAAAGTCCATGGGTGAAAGGGCGTTTTCTTCGATTGCTCCAAAACTTTGGAATTCCCTGCCTGCTGAGATTAGGCAAGCTGAATCCCTTAGTGTTTCTAAATCATCCCTTAAAACGTATTTGTTTAGGGTAGCTTTTATATAAATTGTTCAAAATTGTTATATAATTATTACTATTTTATTCCAACATTTCATAATGTTTCTTATTGGCAGTTTATCTTATTTGATTTCTTTATCATTAATGCATTGTCTTTTAACTATAAGTTTTATCATGTTATTACTTTTGTGAAGCACTTTGAGATATTACTTTAAAGGCACTATAGAAAATAAAGTTTGTTATTATGGTGTTTACATTGCTTTATCTGTAAGTGTAGATGCAGTTTGTAGCAGCTATCAGCCGTATGGAACAGTGCAGTTACCCTGGGGATGTGGATAAGAAAATAGGTCTTAAGCCACCTGAATAGATCCACTATCGACCATCTTTGAGGGCTTATTTTAGGATTTGCCTTAGGCATTTTTGTTTTTAACACCAATATTTCAGTGAAATGCATTTTGATGTTGGCTCTATTGTTAACTTTATGCTTTGTATTCCTTTCCATTCAGAAATGTAAATCATTACTCATTATATAAAAATGTGTTGTAACTTACATTTTTGGTTTAATTGTCCTCCAATAACAACAGACGGCTAAAATACGCTGTGACTTTCAGTTAGGTTCCTTCAGAATCTAGGTAAACACAAGGCTTGAAAACAAGTCTGTTGACCTTTTCCTCGGCTAATTATTTACACCCGCCGTGACCTTTTCACTGGGGTGAAGCACAATGCTACACCACAGGAGACTGCAGGTGTGATTTATTTTGGGAAATGTTCCACTCCAGGGATGGGCCACAGTTAGTCCTTGGCAGACTGGTTGGAGTAATACCTTTGCCCCAGCCCTAGATAACGCTCCTCTCCTTTGTGATATTTGTCTTTGCTAGATCCGTAAACAGCAGAAGGACCATGCAGAGCTAATAGAGGAATACCGTGTCAAGCAGCAGCAACAGCAGCAAAATCTCCAGGTTCCTATGATGCCCGGGATGCAGCCCGTGCCAGGGATTCCTGCTCAAGTTGCCCCTCTAATGCCTGGGGCACCCGCTTTGGGCCAGCCAATGATGGGACCCATGATGCAGATGCAGCCCCACCCTGGCCAGTCTACATCAGCCGGCATGCCCAACACACCAGGCTGGCTCCCCGGGGGAGCCCCAGGACCGATGAGAGGGCCGAGTCCAAGAATTCCAGCTCACATGCCCCCCCAGATGACTCCACAGATGCCCCCTGCCAGCGCAGTGCACCTGCCCCAGCCTCAGTTACCACCGCAGGCCCAACTACCACCCCAGCCTCACCCACCGCCCTCATCGGTGACTGGAGCAAAGGCTCCACCCGTGAGCAGTGCAGCGGCGGCCATGGGAGCCAACGGAAGCAGCAGCAGCTTGGCTGTGAAGTTTGACGACAACAACCCGTTCAGCGAGGGCTTCCAGGAGCGGGAGAGGCGGGATCGTCTGAGGAAGCAGCAGGAGAGGCAGCGGGTCCAGCTGATGCAGGAGGTCGAGAGGCACCGCGCAATGCAGCAGCGGCTGGAGATGGAGCAGCAAGGCTTGGGCCTGGGCTCCGCTAGTCTCCCACCTGGCCCTGGAGTTACTCACCCCGGTGGGGATAATGGCTTGCCCCAGATGCCCTTCTACAACACCGATCTGCCCCAAGAATTCCTGCAGCCCTCTAGGCCCCAACAACAACCACAGCAACAAGCACCTCCCCAGCAGGGACAGCCAGGGCCCGTGTATCCCCAAGGACACATGCAGGCAGGATTTGCTGCCGGCCCTTCCCCTGGTCTGGCCTTCATGCCCGGGGGTGAGCGCAGACCCATGCCTAGGAACGGGGCCTTTGCAGGTCCTGAGATGGGACCAAATTTCCAACCCCAAAACCCTGTATTGCATGGACTCAACTACCCCCCGGGGCAGCCTCGTCCCTCAGGGTTTGGAGGCCCTGGGATCATGCCCCAGGGTGGGGGTGGGGTTGAGGGACAAGGACCCTTGTTCGGAAGCAACTCATCCACCCCCCTGCCTCCTAACTACCCTGGCTCAGGCCAGTCCCTGATCCAGCTTTACTCCAACATCATTCCAGAGGAGAAGGGAAAGAAGAAGAGAAACAGGAAGAAGAAGAGAGACTCTGTCGAAGATGCAGACTTGGCCAAGACGCCATCAACGCCCCACTCCGATCTCTGTACCCCGCTGACACCTTCGCGCTTATTTGACACGTCTTCCACCCCCACCCGTAACCTCAACATTCCCGGAGAGCAGGACCTGTCTGACCTATTCCTGGGCTCCTCTAGTTTAACTGCCTCTTCGGAACTAGAGAGGCCGTTCTCAGGCAGCAGCTTAGCCCCGGGTGGTCGATCCAGTGCCGGCCCCGAGAATGACCGGTCTCCGCTGTTTGACGGAACACTGCAGATTAAGCTGGAGAGGATTGAGACTGAGTGTCGAGGGCCAGATGGTGCCAACGACAGGGGTGCCTATGGGCACGGCCCCCGAGCTGCGGGGGTGGTGAAGTTGGAGGAGGGGAGTGAGGCGGCAATGTCTTCGCCCCCACAAGGAGCCAAAGGCGAGAGTGGGAACGAGTTGCTCAAGCACCTGCTGAAGAACAAGAGTACGCCACCACCGGGCACCAATGGCAACCAGACCCCTCCCACACAGCAGGTGTCCTGTGACAGCCTGCGCTCAGAGGAGGCCCCAGCAGACCAGAAAGCCACCATCACTCCAGCGTCCTACCTGGTGAGACCACATTCACACTAACACTACAGTATATGGATATGATGCACCAATATATCGCCACAGTGCTGAATGTTGTGTGAAGCAGACTCCTGTAGTGCAAGAAAAGTTAATATATATTTAAAACATTGTGACATTTTTAGCGATGTTCCTTATAGTGCAGACCAAAATGATGACAAGCAGAGTTTGGTAACAAGTTAATTTTACATTAGTTAAAAGTTATCTGATTACCAGTGTTGGGGAGTAGTTAAATACAAGTAGCGACGCTACTAACTTAACTAAATTTTTTAGTAGCTTGGCAGTAGCTAAGTTGCTTTTAAACAGAGTAGCTTTTCCAGTAGGTAACTACTTTTTGCAGCAAGTAGCTGTGTAGCGTGAGCAAAAGCTACATTGTGTTTTGTCGAGCCTGTCATGAATGAAGCAGCGCAGCTTCTTAGATTACAAACAAAATGTGTGCATTATCGCCACCTGTTGTTTAATCACGCGTCTTGCGGCTTACGGTTCACTGACGTACAGAAGTGCGTTGACATTTTAAGTTCGACACGCCTAGCTATATTATTCATGATGGAGCAAGACATGGCAGCAGAATCGGAGGATGGAGAAACAACTAATTACCCATGGCCTTTTGTCCCAAAATTACCCAAGTAAAACCTGACAGTCTTGAGATATTTGAGCATTGTGTGTAATAAAACAATATTTTAATGCATTGTTTTAAACATAAACTTTTTTTAAGTTAGTACATTCCTCAGACACATATTCTGTTATTTATAATATACATTGTTAAAAAAAATGAAAGTAGTTTCAATGTAGCTAGCTACTTTTTGATAGTAACTTGTAGTGTAGCTAACTACTTTTCAAAAAGGGTAGCTTGACTTTAGTTTAACTACAATAACTTACAGCTAGCTTGTAGCTTGTTACGGTTTCAGAGTAGCTTCCCCAACACTGCTGATTACTGAACCTGATTACTTTCACAATTGTAAAAGTAACTTTTAAAAAGTAACTTACCCAACTCTGATGACAAGTAAGGAAAAAAGTTTAATCAAAGAAGCTAGCTCACATGTTTGACATTGTTCTCCATATCTGCCACTAGCAAATTCTGATCATTTGCCAAACCCTATTCAAAACGCTGATTGGTCAACTTGGTCACAATCGGTTTGCCTTGGCGGGATGGTAAATGGAGCTCACAATGGTAAAAGCGTGCCTCCAACCACATGTTGCAAAGACGCCCAATTCTTTGTGGATGTCCTACAAAGCAGCGACTTAGCCCCGCAATGCAGAGCCCCCAGTAAACACACAATCTTACCAAAAAACTGAAATATATTTTCATAACAATTTGTTGAAATTTCCCAGACTCCCCCGCGCAGTCAGCTGACAGGAAGCACAGAGGTCCAAGAACCATTAGCACCCGAGCAGGGTAAGAGGAAGCAGCAACGTAACAAACGGACACCAAAACACGGGGCAGAAAAGACTCAGTCACGCTACAAGAGAAGGAAGAAGGAAGAAGAGGAGAGCCCGATTAACTACTCCAGTACTGACACACTGATGACCCAGCTCAAACAGGTATGGGTCAGAGGGCATTACACATCCCAGTCATTTAACACATTTCACACAGGAGCAATCAGGGTGCCATTCTCAAGGGTCAATAAACAGGTTTGTGTTACTGTCTCAGTGCTAACCACCAGGT
>JACXGM010013663.1:0-22805 GCA_016801145.1 Umbra pygmaea | reverse complement strand
ACGTTTGGAAATATAAGCAATTGAAAATTAAAAGTGAGTATAAAAAAAATACAGATTTCGGACCGGAGGACCGCAACACACGAATTCACAAATCATGAATAACGATATGAGATATTATTTGCATGTTTATAACACTGCACTGCGGGACCGCAGCCAAACGGAACTAAAATATCAAACCGCGAACTATCTTTACTGCGGTCAAAATGTGTCTTTAATAGAACAGCCACCCAAATCATTGATGTCCCTCTACTGAACTGGTATATTATTTGTACTGTTTCTTAACTATCAGAAGTTTAAATCTTGAAATATCTAAACAATATAACATTTGTAACTGGTTAACCAATTATCATTTGAATATGATTCAAAGGGATGTTATAAATGAATAATCGGCAGGTAAAGCATGATCAGCAATCAGCTCATGGGGAAAGGGGCCTAGGAGAAAACATGGAATATCTGCTTGAAAAGCGCGCTCTAGTTTTGCTAAAACATTTTGTCTGTGCTTGCACAGGCAGAACAATTCTCAGATTTCAGTCAATTGTCTGTTGACCATTCAGATCAGCTCTCAAATAAGATCTTGTGTGATTAGTAAAAAACTATTCACAAATAAAAAGTGAGAATTAAAAAACACATACAAAAAATGTGTTAAACTTATTTTAACTCTAGAACAAACTTGTATGTCATACCCTTGCACCTTACACAATTTTCACATTAAATCAAGTACTGGTGTTTGTATGAAATTTTATCATCAGTTGTAATGATACTCGAAGAAATCGATGTTGAGATATTTGTTGTCCGAAGTACATCTGATACTGTCCTTGTTCTTATCACAGTGCTTGCTTAACCATGAAGTCTATAAGGTAATACTTGCACGCCAGTGGGAAAGCATATTTGAGCTGACCGGTAGTAAACCCACCACAAGTAGATGCTAGAGCTCGACAAGCCAAGAGAACTATATTCAATTAATAACGTCCAAAAATGTTGCTACTGTCCTTGTCACTACTGGTAGCATGAGGGAGTACCTGCAGCCCATTCAGATTGCACAGGTAGTCTAGCCCCTCCAGGATGGCACATACATACGTGCCATTGCAAGGTTTGCTGTGTCTCCTAGTACAGTCTCAAGAACATTGAGGATATACCAGGAGATGGGCAATTACATGAGTAGACCTAGACAGGGTCTTGGCATTCGCCAGAGAACACCAGAATTGGCAGGTTCTCCATTGGCACCCTGTTCTCTTCACAGATTTGAGCAGGTTCAAACTAAGCACATTTTACAGACGTGAAAGTGTCTGGAGACACTGTGGTGAATGTTATGCTGCTTGGAACATCATCCAGCATTGATTTTCAATGTTTTATCAAATACTCACTGGCTACTACATTAGGTACACCTGTTCAACTGCGCGTTAACGCAAATATCCATTCAGCCAAATGCGTGATCATCCAGCATGACCGGTTTGGTAGATGGTCAGTGATGGTCTGGGGAGGCATATCCTTGGAGGGGTGCACAGACCTCCATGTGCTAGCTAACAGGAGTACCCTGACTGGTGTTGGGTAGCAGCATGAAATCTTCAGACCATAGTCAGACCTTACACTGGTGCAGTGGGCCCTAGGCTTCTTCTGGTGCAGGACAATACCTGGCCTCAAGTGGCCAGAGTGTGTAGGCAGTTCCTGGAGGATGAAGCCATTGACTGGCCCTCACATTTCCCTGACCTAAATCTAATTGGGAACCTCTATGATGTAATGTGCATCTGACGCCGCCAAGTAGCGCCACAGACTGTCCAGGAGTTCACTGATGCCCTGATTCATGTCTGGGAGGAGATCCATCAAGACACCATTCGCCATCTCATCAGGAGCATGCCCAGACATTGTGCATACAGGCTAGTGTGGGCCATACACACTACTGAGTCACATTATGAGTCACTGTGATGAATTTCACGCAAATAGGAACAGCCTGTGATTTCAATTGTTACTTAAATTTTCAGAGAGTGAGTTTGAATCCAGCCCTCAATTGGTGGGTGATTGTGGTTTTAATTACCGTCATTACGTCATTTTGTTCTCAACCAAATACACAATGTACAATAAAGATTTTGATCTTTAATGTTTTGCTCATCGAGATCCGGGGTCTGATTTGAGCTTTCCCTTAATTCAGGGGTGGACAAAGTACGGCCCGTGGGCCAGATGCAGCCAGCCGGGTCCTTTGATCTGGCCCTCAAAGCGTTTTAAAACACTCCACAATCTCCCGATGCTCTAGAGTGTCAAGCGCGACTTTATCGCGATTATCTCGCGAACCGTACATGGTAACAACTAAAGCTTGGTACTTTTGGAAAGAAGACATTCAGATAAAAAGAATGAGTGGTGGCCCATCTATATTATTTTACATTGTGTATTTTGTATCATTACAACTGATGATAAAATGTGTAGAGGGAGTGGTTAATTTAATGAAATAACATTTCTATTTTTCATGCATCACTATAAAATGCAGCCCTTCACTTGGTTTCAAAAGCTAAAATAGTTGCCCACCCCTGCCTTAATTGTTTTGAGCAATGTATTTTTACTATGCAGCAGGGTTCATTAACTCCGGTTCTGGAGGGGTGAAACACTTCTGATTTTTGTTCTCTCTTTCTAATAAGGGACTGGTTTATACCTGGGATAGCAGGTCATTGCAATTAACTACTAGGTAAAATAAAAAAATTGAAGGTTTTGATGTTGAGGCTCCCTGCTATACAGTATTTGAAGGTAATTTAAGGCTATGGGTTGCCATGTAACAAGTGACCACTAGGCTTAAGCTGTAGTTATTATCCTTTTGGATTTGCTGTTCAATTGTCTTGTATGTCCTCCCATGTCCTTTTGAAAAAGGTCAAAGGTCATTCAGAAAAGGCAATAAGAAGAGTGAATGAAAATGCTTTTTTATGGACTGAGGATGTGTTTTAAGTCTTAAGAAATGTTTGACTATCTAGGCTGTATTACTCATCTACACGCCATAAGAAAGACATCTAAATAGATTACATGAATCAGTTTTTAACAACTTACTCCATATCTGTTTTTGCTGTTCTGAGCGTCGTTGTTTAGCTGTGAGGCATCTCAACATTAAGACAAAAGGAACTATTTCCCTCCAAATATATACTTTTACAAACATAAAGGTCCAATTTTACTGTAGTTCACACCATTTGTACAAAGAATATATTTATATTTTATAAAATAAGAATGCAATTTAGATGGGACAATGATTCCCTATGTTATGCAGTGCTTATTTTGCCATTTACACCTGAATTGCAATGAGGACATGATGTGTTGCGCTTACATAGTGTTTGTCAATGGGCACTCGCCAGTCTGTCTTTGATATAAAATATACATTTTAGGCTTAGCTTATTCTGTATGTAACATCAAGGAGAGTTCATAGCATTTGTAAGATGGTATTTTTGTGTCAGTAGAAACATAATTGGTACCATTACTACAGCCGTGGTCGGTGGATCTTAATTGGGGACGCCGGGCTCACATTACGTTCGGGACCGGAGTGAATGGATCTTAATTGGGGACGCCGGGCTCACAAGGAACGAATGGAACATGCGTAGCACATCAAAACCATTGTGTGATACCATTTTGTTTCCCCCAGTGCGGACGGTAATGCGAGCTCGGCGTACCCAATTAAGATCCACCGACCGCGGCTGCATTACTACTTAATTTACAGGACAGTTTAGAGTACTTGTATGTTCATGTGCGTTTGTTATTCTTGTTTTTCACAGAAGGTTACGCATGCACATGAACATACAGTTACTACTCTGCAAATATGGTTGTTACAGAATTCATAGCTGCCAACGCTCACACAGTGCCCGTGAAACACACACATTTGATTGGTTTCACACGCTCACACGCAAATGTGAAACCAAACAAATCCGTGTGTCTCACGGGCACTGCGTGAGAGTTTGCAGCTATACAATGGAAAATACGTGTCCGCACTACTGAAACACACCATGTTTCCAAGCCACTCGGGAGAAAATGTGTAGGATACAATTTGTAAAGACCTGTGTATTTGTCTTGTTGCAGGTCAAAAGTGTGGGGACTGCTATCTGACCCTACATCCACTAAAGATGAACTGAAAAGTAACCACCTGTTTCCTGAAAATCAGGAGCCACCCTACTGAGGCCTCATCCAGTCTGAACACCCTCCTTGTCAGTCTGAACGCCCTCATCCCCAGTGGGAGTGTTTTTGGGGTTGTGCTTTTCAGGTGGTGTCCCATGGCGATTAATAGTTCGTTTGGGGACTTGGTGGAGGTTGGGAGTGAAGATGCGGGGGAGAGGGCGTGGCTACTGCAGAGCCCCAGCGTGGACTCCGTCCGTCCCTCTGTGTCAGATCAGGACGCCGGTGGACGGGTATCAGCCACAGCCGCCGTCTTCATTGTGGTGAACGCAGCGCTGGGAGCAGGTCTATTAAACTTCCCCGCTGCTTTCAACATGGCCGGTGGTGTGATGGCAGGGGTGGTGCTACAGATGGTGAGCGACACACACACACACACACACACTGTGCTGCGCTCAGAGCAGAAGTGAAATATGCTCTGCTAAACACAGTAACAGTGTTTCTTTTGCATTGTAGTCCATGCTGATTTTCATTATCAGCGGTCTGGTGATCCTGGCATACTGTTCCCAGGTCAGTAAATAACTATCCCCTTTCCAGTTTCATTCTAACAGATACTAACCACTGATGATCTCCATGCAGCAGTACTCATCTAACCTACGTTTTGTTGCCCGCTCTTTGTTTTAGGTCAGTAATGAGGGCACCTACCAGGAGGTAGTACGTGCATCCTGTGGGAAGGTCACAGGGGTCATCTGTGAGGTGGCCATTGCCGTCTACACCTTCGGTACCTGCATCGCCTTCTTCATCGTCATTGGAGACCAGTTAGACCGCTGTGAGTGTTTTTCTCATACATCGACTGCACATCCTCGTCATTAAATAAGACATTAGCCAATGGAATGTTCCGTTTGCTCTGCAGTCTTTCCTCCCATTTCCGCCGCTCAAGGTCTCTCTCTCTGCAGTGATCGCTGCAGTCGCTCACCTGCCGGAGGGTGTGGTTCACGGTCACTGGTACCTGGACCGTAAGTTCACCATATGTGTCGTGGGGGTGTTGGTCATCCTCCCTCTCTCCATCCCGAAAGAGATCGGCTTCCAGAAATATGCCAGGTGGGCCTCCCTGCTTCAGAAACGATTATGAAAATTATTTGTTAATGAGAATAATTAGCTGGGTGTTAATATTTGCCCCGAATTCATACATGTCTGAGAGAGTCTGGTATCTGACCGCATTAAATTTGAACAGAAACTTGGATAGAAATTGCATCGAGTGTCTTGCTAAGGCCTAAATAGCACAATGCTCATGAACGTTAGCTACCAGCTGCAGCGTGCACCGAACGCTGATTTAGTTTTGAAACTTGATTTGTCTGGAGGCGTCATCAACAAGGGCCAGTCTGTGATTGTGTGGTTCTTCTGTTTTAGTGCGCTGAGCGTTATTGGCACCTGGTATGTCACAATCGTCATTATCCTGAAGTACGTGTGGCCTGATAAAGAGGTGACACCTGGCTACATTCCAACCAGGTAAGTTCCTCCACTACATATTCCCCATTTTCCACTGATTTACACCGATCCATTGGTTGAGTCCAGTGGGATAGGTACGGCAGTGTAAACTGAACCTCATCATTTTATTGAGTGGATCCGTCTTTCGGGGGCCTTTGGATACAGAGCTTCCAAAGCTTCTGCGCATGTTCAGATCACGTTTCACTGCACTATTATACATAATTGAAAACAACAGGTTCATGAACATTTTGTGTATAAGTGAAGGAAATTGAAAGACATATCCCCATCTATTGAAAGTGATGCTGCACGGATGTCTCTTTGAATAATGAGCTCAAAAAGTAAACTACCACAGCCTTCAATAAAGAACAATGGTAGAGTATTCATGCTTTGCGTTAATCAGCTGGTGTGTTTGTTCCAGCCCATCCTCCTGGACTGCAGTGCTGAACGCCATGCCAACCATCTGCTTTGGCTTCCAGGTATGTGTCTGTTTCTGCATGTGGGCATGAGTGTGCAGGGGTGGGCACGTGGCTATTTCTATTTAATTAAAAACAAATGTAATACCATAGAAATAAAATGGATAGAAAGGCCATTCCAATTCAAGGCAATGTAGCAGAATGGTCAGAGCGGCAGAGATTCTTATGTGTACTATTCCGTTGCAAAGATACTGCATTAAACCGATTTGCATGTTGTCACCATGACCACTAACAACAATCACCATTTTTTTGTGTACTAATCAAATGACCACGTCAAGCAGTTCAATGGCCTTTCTGTACATTATATTTGTATGTGTAACACTTACATTTTCACACTATATCTCTCTGTCTGTCTCGATTGTCTCCCAGTGTCACGTGAGCAGTGTCCCAGTGTATAACAGCATGCAGCGGCGTCACCTCAAACCCTGGGGAGGCGTGGTTACTATTGGCATGATCATCTGCCTCTTTGTCTACACTGGCACAGGTGTGTGTGTGTGTGTGTGTGTGTGTGTGTGTGTGTGTGTGTGTGTGTGTGTGTGTGTGTGTGTGTGTATAGTCAGATGTGAAGGCATGTGGTTTGTAATGGACTGTGCTTCAATTGGTAGCATTTTAGCAACACAATTTTATTAGAATAGGATGAACGACACTTCCAAAACAGATGTGGTGCTCTTATTAACAGTTTTTGACAACCGATCACAGATTTTATCATTTTCACAAATATCATTCTCTACATCAGGGGTCTCCAAACCCTTCCATGAAGGGCCTAGTGTATGCAGGTTTTTGCTTTCACCTTGTACAAGCCTGATGGAGTAGCTCACTAATTGGTTAGGATCTCCCCTCACCTGGCAGTCTAGGTCCTAATTATGCTCTAATTTAAGGGAAAGACTAAAAACCAGCATACACTAGGCCCTCCATGGAAGGGTTTGGAGACCACTGCTCTACATCATAACATTAGGAGATTCTGAAGGATTTGACAGATGCACTTGGTTAGATAAGTTTTAGACAGTGTGCTAATGGCAGCATCCTTCAGTTTTACACCAAGGGGGGTGTTCTACTGCGTCCTTTCAAAGATCTATGTGATGTCTGTTTGGTATGTACTGTGCTATATTGTACTAATGCTAGATTCTCCGATAGGTGTCTGTGGCTTTCTGTCGTTTGGGGCTGATGTCAGTCAGGACATTCTAATGTCATATCCTCCTAATGATATTGCTGTGGCAATCGCAAGGTCGTTCATCGTGGTCTGTGTTGTCACCTCTTATCCCATCCTACACTTTTGCGGCCGGTAAGACACCTTGACTTCATTTCACCTTACAAAGTGTGACACATTTGCCTCTCTTAGGTCGTTCCTTGAAATGAGTGCCTTTCACTTTTATATTGAAACTACAAATGATTGGGACTTTGGATGAGTCTGCTAAATGACTGAAACTGTTTTCTGTTTGTTCAGGGCCGTGCTGGAAGGGCTGTGGTTGCGTTTCCATGGTGAACAGGTAGAGGTTTGTGTGAGGCGTGAGCGGAGACGCAGGTGGTTGCAGACGGTTGTGTGGTTCACCCTCACACTCATCCTTGCACTCTTCATCCCAGACATCGGGCGAGTCATCTCCCTCATTGGAGGGCTGGCGGCCTGCTTCATTTTCGTCTTTCCAGGTGGGTGATATCTATTACTAGTTTTAAAGTAGCACCACAAGTACAGTGCACATTAATAAATGTTACTGTAACCAAGTCAGTTTTAGCTAGCTGGAGAACTTAACAGCTGTACCAAGGCAGGTTAGTTGCAATAAACAAGGCCTTTATTTAATATCTGCTTCCCCTGCAGGTCTGTGTCTGATTCAGGCAAAGCTCTCAGAAACAGAAGTCCGATCGGCTGGGTAAGACTAGTCTCATTACCTGGATGTAAATGAACATGCTACTCTTGTGTGATTCTTACTGCCCTCTGATCCTGTCTTTCCATAGCTGGCATGCCATAGTTGTATATGGTGTTGTCATGGTAACCATCGGCGCGTTCATCTTTGGCCAGACCACCGCCAACTCCATCTATCAAGACGTTATCCCTCATCCAGGCAGGCAATAGCATCCTGAGCTGGAAGCATTCTGGCTGGGTGAGCAGGACGAATGATACAGGTCGATGCTGCTATACTGAACACTATTGACTTTTCGAATGTGAAGGACAAACAAAATCCCTCCAGTGACCTCTGACCTGCATGCTGCACGTCTACTTTGCCTGACCATGAAACCTCTCCACAATTAACTTGGATTGGACCAGAGTGTGACCACTGACCAGGAGAATACTCTATGGTGTTTTTATTCTTTCTATTATGGACATTTTTCTCAGTGTTTGGCATTGTGGGGTGCAATTCAAAACCATATCTGGACATTCAACGCCACTCCCTGTCTGTCTTTGCTATCCCAGCATGCTCCAGTCCAACACAGGTGACAATTCAGCGGGAGACGATACTCGTTTCCTTAGTATGTCCTTACTGGCGAGTTATGTAGACATTGTGTTTATAAGAATTCCTGTACATTTTAATATTAATATTACAATCACAATGATAAAAGTATCAATGCAAGTGTTAACATTTTTAAATCTTTTACATTTTAGTCAGATGTTTTAAGATAATTTGTCATTAAATTGTTGTTGGCGATGAACAAAGGGACAGAAATTCTTCAAAGGGATTTGTTCCATTGGGCAGAAAGGACTACAATTACTTGAATGATATTGGAAATGCTTGAAATTTAATCAGATTTTATACTGCTTTGTTTTCGGTGCCAAGGAAAATAAGAAATATTTCTGTAAATAGGTACACTCTCTGAAATAAACCAACATCTGACAATATAGAATTATTGTTAATTGTCCGTTTGAATTAACATGTAATAGTGTCAAACTCACTAGTGTACAGTACATGAAATTTTATAGTCGTTGAATTCAGACGGTCAGTTTTGTCCTAACCCCCCCAACCACAGAAAACAAGACGTTAGGTTTACTGCTCTTGGCTTGATTATCGTCAGGCAACTAAAAATGTGTTTGTGCAAAGTGTGTGCAAACTCTACAATCTTCAAACTTCTCTGCTGTAAAGTTAAATCTAAAGGGAGTAAACCAATATTTTTAAAGACTTACACAACATACTATATTAACATTATTTTGTTTCACTAAAAAGTTTCAAGTTGCCAGTCAACAATTAAAACCTACCATGGAAAATACACAACTTGCTCACTGTAGTTTTTTGTTACATTTTCCTCAGTATGGTAACAGTTATGTACAGTTTAATTCAAAAAATGTATGTTGATGTTCAAAACAGGTGGATGATACTGGGTGAAAAACAGCTTGGACTATAATTTCAAGTTCTAAATAACATTAGCCCTGAATAATGCTACTGGGAACATCTTTGGGAACAAGCCCTGGATTATTTTCCGATGAGTCCCCTCCGTTGATGTATAGCTATGGTTTTCACAGACATTGAACAATTTTTTGTGTACACCTAATCTAAGTAACAACTTTTGAGCAATGGAAAATATTTCTTACATCTCTCGGCTTGCCTGGTCACAGCCCTGCAAATCAGTTTACAACTGAAAACCAAATCAGATGACTGGTCAAAAGTCACATGCATGTGAGTGTATACTGTACTTAATGTGTTCTTAAACCTGTTAGTCCACTCATCATTTTCTGTATGAGAAAGCATTGGAAATTACAGATATTAAATAAGTATATTAATATCAAATTTTGTAGTCTGGCATTGGCCTTAAGGAAGTATGGCCATGGTGAACAACTGTACATTTTACATTTTGGGCAACTTCAGCTTGGTGAGCACATAGCCAGGTAGACTTGCTGTAAGGGGGTAGGCCACAGACAGGTTTATCAATGCCCTTTTCAGTAGAAGAAGATAAATTGTTGGACAGCTGAGGTGATTTTAACTTGTAATTGGCAGCCAAAGACCTTAGTCAATCAGCAATGTCCACACATGACCAAAATAAACCTGTCTTTAATGGCCTAAAAGAAAGAAATCAAGCAAATTAAATGTTTCAGTAATTCCCCGAAGTGTATTAAACGACTGATACTTTATATTCAGAATTTTAACAATCACACTTGGGCCATGGTGAAAGTGGATGAAAGATTCTCTTTGGGCAGTAACACATTAATTTTATTCAAATGTTTTAATGATGCTGATATGAATATGAAATTATGCAGTTGTGTTCCATTATTATTATTCAATTAATATAAGGACAATACATGTACAAGGTTGATATTGTGAATTGAAAACACTGGCATTTAAAAATGAATATCAAATATATGGATTCCATTGAGTGATTATGTTATAGTAGTGTGTTAAAAAAGGTCAATATTCAATTAATTTTGTATGTTGATCTCACTAGTACATACCAAATCAAGGACTTCAGGTGAAAGAAGCAAAACAGTATGCAGCAGCAAATAAACTTGGTCAGAAAGATACATAGATGGGCATGATTAAAAACAAACAATTAAGTAGCTACCACAGCAGCAACATACTCTACATTGAAAGTTAGTATGAATTATAAACAAATTGTATACCCTAGTATAGTGATAAGTGAATAACAGCTAAAACCTGCTTCACACTGTTGCCAGGACAATTGACATTTAAAACATGTTACTGATTAACAACTGATTTTAGACCAACCAATATACTACCAATATACAATTTACTAGCCAGCAGCATAGCGCCTTTTACCCCACTGCTGGTTTGCTTTTGACGCTAAGTACAGTAGTGTAGGGCCTGGTTGGTCCCTGGATGGGAGACAAGTACTGGTGAAGTGGTGTTGGAGGACCAGTAGGGGGCACTACTCCCTCTTGTCTAAAGATCTTTCCCAGTACTCCAGGGCAGTGACATCAACCTCTACCCTGCACAGGTGGCTGTCTTTCGCATGGAATGTTAAATAAGTGTCCTGACTCCAATAGCACTTCTCATAAAAGTACAGGTGTTAACTCCAGTATCCTGGACACATTTCTAATCTGGCCCTTCTCCCCAGCTTTCATTTTGCTCAATTTAGGAATAAACTGAACAGGTTCCACAGACGTGACCAACAGAAATGGAATGTGTCCCTGAACAAAGGGGGGGTTGAAATCAAAACTACCAGTATCTGTTGTGGCCACCAGCTGCATTAAGTACTGCAGTGTATCTCCTCCTCATGGACTGTACTGGAAACCAGCAGTTAGCATTGTGGTTATAGCATCTGACTTAACCATAAGGTTGCCAGATCAAATCCCAAGCTTGCATTAGAAATGTTTTTAAATGTTTTACTTTTAATAACATTAGCTCACCAAACATATCTAGCAGCAAATTTTATGGATAGTGTTAAAAACAACAGTCCTCCAGCATACACATGAAATTTTCCTGAACTCCTGCCTCCTCTCCAAATTTGATTGGTTATTCACCTGAACCAATTATACTCTTTCTGCCCTGAACATTTTTGAATAAGAAAAACTGATGTGCCTGCCACGCATGAATGCTTTGTGTAAAGCTTGTGAGATTGGTTGGTCTGATCATGTGACAAGCTCAGCCATAATGACTTGTAACTCCTTCAAAGTTGCTGTTGGCCTTTTGGTAGCTTCCCTGATGTCCTTCTGGCTGTGTCATCCAATTTGGATGGGGGGGCAGTCCAGTCTAGGCAAGGTGTTGGTGGTGCCATAGGCTTTCTACTCCCTAATAATGCTCTGAAGTCTGAATGGTACTCAGAGGGATAGCTATGAAGTAACTAGTAATGGACATAATGAAATCACAAGAATTAATGTCAGGTGGGGGGGCAATTAGCATGGTGTGATCTAGGAAATGACTGGTTGTGCCTGAGGGGCTGATCACCAGGTATTTCACGAATTACATTTTAATAATAGTTCAGAATTTTGTTAATGTTTTTTCACTTTTATTTCAAGGGTTATAATGTGTAAATATAGCTGGTTTAATTTATTTTAATTTCCAGGGTGTGACGAAAGATAAGGATTGTTACATGGTAGGAGGTTTTTCTATAGGCTCTGTATGTCCAGGTTCTTGAACTTCAGTCCCGAAGAAAACGCTTCTAATTTTACTGGGTAATTAATTGCATTCACCTGTTGTCTCAGTCAGATTGGGATGAATAGCAGGTCAGTATTTGAATAGCCTTGATACTAGTTAGTCAGTAGCTATTTAGCCAGCATAGCTTAATCAATGCAGGAGCTCTGTACTGTATTGCACATATTTAGCTAAATGTACCTCAAATACATAGCCAAACTATCAAAGTACAGTGACTAATAACAAAAACAGGGTTAATAAAAACAAAGTTGTGCTGAGACAGGCTGCCATTCAGGAAGACCACTAGAGGAGAGAGGTTAGTGCTTTGGTTGTGCAAATAATGTTTTTGTTGATAATATATGGCTTCATATCATTGTCTAACCCATTGAAGTAAGATACTTTCAAACCTTGATTTACAAAGCGAAGTGCTATGTTGATTCTGCAGATGAGCTGATTATTGATTTAAGTGTGCTAGTTTAAGATTACCACAAGAACATGAACGATTTGGTTGTTATTGGTTAGTATTGCTTACATTTGATAGTTATGTACATGCTTTGATCTGTTTGTTATCACATAACTTACTGTATATCCAAACTGATGCACATCAGCATTTTGCTATACATATTTGCATTGCAGCTCAATTGAGGTAAAAAGACCATAAAAAGATGACACATTTCAATATGAACATTTTCAAATAGTATTTTATGTGAAATTGGTGTCAAGACCAAATAACATTTTTGGGATGAATAAACTAATGTGGATTGAAATGCATCTGTACCAGATTTTGTGTAAAATGGACACAAGGCCCTATTTATATAGCCTACCTGTATTAAAAGCAATGAAATTGTTTAAAAATGTAATATGTTATGGTTGATATTGATGATTCTTCATTTTAACATGATCACTATGAAGAGTTTATAGTTTCCCCACCATTTTATTTACCACTACACCAATGCTTGGTACCATCAAATGATAGCCTATAGCGATGTCATCAGTATACAGATACTGTACACCGGTAGGCCGTAGCCCACCTTACCAGAATAGTGATATATAGTTTACCCACCTCTTTTTTTTACCACTACACCCCTGGATGTGAGTGCAATTAATGGTAAGGTAGAACAGAAAACCAGCAGGCTCCGGCCCTCATAGCATTAATTGACTAACCCTGATAAAGAGTATTATTATCCCATATACAGTCAATCCATTTTCAGTCTTTACCAAGTTAGTAAGCTAGTCACTTGAAAAAGACTAGGTCAGTTGCTTACGACTCACATTTTACAAATGGCGCCTTTTAAATAAATATTTTGCTATGTTCAAATGTCACCAATTCAACCATCAGGGCAAATTTTAAATCACTTATTTGTCTAGGCATTTCTTATTCTGTTATTTAACCAGGTGAGTTACATGAAAACCAAGAGAGTACTACAATGTAAAAACACAAAACATATTTCCACTTCAAAATACAAATTTATTTAATGAAAAGCATTTATTAGAATTTATTTGTGTTTGGATTGGCCTTTAGCAATTTGATAAAAAAATAAAAAGCATTAAAAAATTCACAAAGGCAATTAATAACATGTTACTTTATACAGGGAATTTGACACTTAATTAGGCTATAAGCATCATTAAATGCAGTGAAGTTTAGGTTCACGAATGTCAAAATATTTCAGAAAGGATATTAAATGTGGTTTATTATTTCAAGTGTAGCAGATTTATACATACTGTAGTCTGATTTAACTTCTGTACACATGCTTTCATCCAGGTTTTAAATGACTGGGCTTCCATGTAGTGCAACAGAACATACAATTTAAATAAAACAAAAATTTGAACAGATCCTGTTTCAAACTGAAACTTCCCTGAGAAAGAACAGCCGTCATCCTTGCCCACAGACATGTCCGTTTACTGAAACTGGAAGCAGCCCATGGAGCATGCTCAGTAGGGTTTGTTGGACAAGAAGGACTGGAACATATCTAAGGCGGGGCCTGGAGCCCACTGTGGCACCATGTGACCTGCACCCTGAAACAGACAATCATGGTTTTAGAACACATGCAGTGGTCAACTAAAACATGATCACATACACCAATGTGTTCAACTGTCACTGCTAATAATACTGATTTCTGAAAAAAACAATGGCAAGAATATTTGTGGAACATAAAGGTGATATGAATAATATCATTATTTCCTTAAAATTTCCTTAAACTGTGAATGTTTAAAATATATATTCAATATACATCAGAAAAATACAATGATAATGAATAGTGGTATTAATTTAATACATTTTTTAATTTGTTGAAAATTTAAATGTGTGCAGAAATCCGGTGGCCTCATGTATAAACGTTGTGTACGCTCACGGTGTGATGTATAACAATGAACTTGATGTGAGAGAGAATGCGCAGGCCGTCACAAAAACTTTTTAGCAGATGGGAGAATGCGGATCCGCAAAGTCCTACCTGGCTCTGTAACATGGCGAATTCTAACTGAAGTGCCATAACTCACCAAACATTACAAAATATAGTTTCCACTACAAGTAAAAGATGCTATACTTGATGCGCAATGGCTGATCCCAGCCAGGGCTCAAAATACAAGGCATCCCACCTTATATAAAAATATGTCCGGGATGGTTCATAACCGACTGGGTCATTTACGGGACAATGGCCAGTAAAACATAACTTACAACACTGGTTACTAACGTAAATGTTTAAACACAAGGATGATGAAGCAGTTCATAATTCATCTTAAAATTTGATAAAATATTAAAATTGAACATGAAGTGCAGCAATATTCTTGCTTCTCCACATCGTGAAAACACAGATGAGATTGATATTCTTCCAACAAGCGGCATTCTCAAATGTGCACCTGACGCATACAGAATTTGTATTATGTAAGAGATGAATATTTTGCGTAATGATAAAACATAAAGAGGGAAGATCTAGTTGCAAAAATATGAGTGTGAAATTGAAAAAAATGTAGTTTTAATTCAGGTTTGAATGGCATGTCAGGACGTTTTTATTTTTGTTGCAATGATTGGATTTTGACTAAAGGGTAAATGCAAGGTGATATAGGCTATGTAAATATAACATCTTAGAAAACCATTCCAATGTTGCTCAAATAGACATATTATTATTAGAATGTGAATTATACTGGGCCAAACAGCCGGTGAGAGGCTGTCGCATTTCAATTGTCTGTAGACTGGCTAACAGTAGCTCTAGAGAAAATTTGTTGTATGTTCTTATTCAACTACTAATTCAAACGTGCAAAATTGTTTTAGCACATGAGATTTTTGCATTTGTAGAAAAAAGTTAAGCCACGTGCCCTGCATCTGCATATTCATTTATGGGAGGAGGCAAGGCGGGGTCAGTTGCTTGTTCACGTGCAATCAATTTCACGTTGATTGTGATTTATAAAAGAAAGGTGCACAGGACCTAGCATTCGGGGGACAGCTGCGAGGACATCCGTCGTATGAGGACTTGATTCGGAAGGCGAGGAGATTTTGCTGAGCTTTGATTGGCATGGCGTCCTTGTGGGTTTCCAGTGCGGCAGAGTTTGAGCAGGAGCTGGCCAAAATGACAGAATATGACGCGAGAAGGCAGTCTGAATACCGTGTTGGTGTCGAGTCATGACGGCTGTGCCGTGAGAGAGGTCGGCATGGAGGGGAGTTAGGATGGGAGTGTGGGTGTTGCTGGTGTGGGGGTAGGTTTTGAGGAGTCACATTATGTATGGAGGAAGAAGCGTGCACGGAAGAAAGAGGGTGGTGAGTGTAGTTCGGGAGAGGGTGAAGGGTGAAGGGCCGGCACGTGGTGGTGTGGAGCAGGTGTTTAACGTGACTGTGGTGTTTGCACCCCCGACAGGTAAGGTGTTGCACCCGGTGTCACTCTAGGTTGTCCGCATTAGGAAACAGGTTGGGAGAATGACAGATGCTAGGTGTTTGAGTGGTGGTAGGGTTCTTATTGTGGTGGGTAGTGTGGCACAAATAGAGAAGTTGCTGAAGTTGGAGGTGTTGAATGGGGGTAAGGTGAAATTTCTGGTGCCTGGGATTGCGGCGAAGGAAAGAGGGGTGATCACGGGTGTGCCGCAGAATCTGTCTATGGAGGAGCTTAAAGAATTGGTGTCGGGGGAGTTGTGCATTAGGCGAGATGGTTGGGCGTTGGGGTTAGAGAAGCTGAGTCCCATGGTGTTGTTGGAGTTGAGGGCAGTTGCCGAGTAGGGTGCACTTAGGGTTTCTTCGTTTTTATGTGAGGGAATATGTGCCACCGCCACTGAGGTGTTTTAAATGTCAGCATCTGGGCATGTGGCTGCTGTGTGCAGAGGGCAGGGTAGGTGTGGTATGTGTGGGGGTGCGCATGAGTATGGCAAGTGTGAGGTAGGGGACAAGGTGAAGTGCACAGTCCTGCATTTGGGGGGTGTATGGTTCAGAAGCGGGCAGCAGAGGCTCAGCGGGTTAAGGTGGTGGATAAGGTCACTTATGCTGATGTGATGCGGAGAGTGGGGGCCCTTGGGTTGGGTGTGCAGGTGGAGAAGGGTGCAGGACCAGTGTCGGAGGAAAGTTTGGGTGTTCACAAGGTGTTGTCTGAGACGTGTAAACATGAGTGTGTGGCTGGCAAGGATTCGTTGGTGGTGGGCAGGGTTGAGTTTTTGGCGTTTCTGTGTAGTGTGGTGAATGAGGTCATGTTAAGGGAAGGAATGCACAGATAGATGTTGTGGTGGGTGCTGCTAGGGAGTTCATGGGTGTTACTTACGTCACGGGGGAGATGATTCATGAGTTTATGAAGGTGATGTGGATGTGGGGGGGTGGGTAATGGGCAGTATTTCAATGTCTTTGGGTGGACCATGACTGGCCTCACACTCCGGTACAGTTGGTGGCGATATACGCACCGTGAGTCGGTTGCGATCCGCCAATAAACCAAAGACCTGGCGTACGACCGGTTTTATACATGTGAATATTTCTGTGCATAGGCACTTTTCCAGTTTTGGGCGTACGCCATCTTCTGGTATGTAAGCTGCGCAATCTTTTATACATGACGTCCCAGGTAATTCCTGTGTCTATACTATATATATATATATATACAGTCATTTGAGAACCAAGATACATGCATTCACCTTAGTGGTTTGGGGGTTTAGAACTAGGGACCTTTTGGAAACGACTAGACCACCTTGCACAGTGGAGTTTAGTGCACATTGGTTGTTAACAGAGACCTCAGATGGTGATCCCCTAGTGCCCTATTACTCAACTCTGGACCTCAAAGCCAGATCCACTCCACTTTTTATTTGCAACCCTCTAATCTGGAACTTATTTAGAGACTTGGGACACCAGGTGAGTCCAATTAATGTTGAGGAAAACCAGCAGGCTCCAGACCCCGTAGGGTTAGAGGTGAATATCCCTGCGCCTAGTGGCAAAACTTTGTCAGGATGGTTGATATGTGTAGTACTGAAACAGAATGGGGTTGTAAAAAACCAAATGTCCCTTTTCTTGCATGAAAGAGGAATGCTCGTCTGGCTGGTGCAAAAGCGTGCAGATCAAATGCAAATGCTGGAATGCTGACTAAGGTGTTTAAAGTCCCGATGATTGGTGAGCATGTAAACATACACTTTGCACCCCATACAATACTCCTGACTTTCGTAATAATTAATTTTCTGCTTAACATCAACAGTTTACGGCTTAAAGAAACCCTCTACCATTTAGCGTCTTCTGCTTTGACAGGTATCAACCTATAACACCCAGACCATTGCTATGTCCTGTATTAAATATTTTAGAAAGGTATCATGTTTCACTTTGTAATATGTCGAGGTTTCAAAGATTGTTCAAAGATTGATTCATTGGAACATCTTTTTGATGCATGGGTGCCCTACCTTTTGCTCACAATAGTAGCTCGCACAATGCAAGTGATTTTTGTGATCATTCCTGATTTCTCCCTTCCAAATTCCCACTAAACCTGCGTTGACAGCCTTACACTGTTTACCCAACAAGGAAGCCTTGTCGGATCATGCACGCGATGATTACATTCACCGGCTATACTTCCGCAATTGAAGACAGAACTCGGGGAAGAGAGAATTCATGGTCAGGCTCGAACCCATGACCATCGTAACATAGACTGTCCCGCAATGCACGACTTAGCCCACGAAGCCACGCGGACCCCCCGATCACATGTTAAATTCAAGCAGTCAACACATGCAAGATGTTTAATTATATCCCCATAACGCAACTGTTACCAGCGATGAACTAGAAAAAACATATCAGCTCAAATTCACCAGATGTCTCCAGTGTTTATGAGTCTGAACAAAATGAGGCCACTGAATGAAGTGGTGCCTACCTTAACAGTCAAGAAGGTGAGGTTCCCATACTGCTGATAGAAGCCAGCAATCTGGTCATCAGATATCCAGCTCTGGTACTTAGTGGTTGCCTGTGGAGAAAAGGAAATAAAATAATAATGCATGCCCTGGGAGTTACACACATCATCCCTACTACCTTGCAAACCAACCTATTTACAAGAGCCTTAACAATAGGCGTCAGTAGTGACCACATTACTTTACAGTTCGTTTACCATACTACCACTTCATGAGTCTATCTACTCACATTTCATCCATTAAGGGATTGATTGTCAGTGCTGTAATCAAGAAGCTTGCTCTTGGATGCAAGCCTTCTGTACTGTAACTAACCAAGTTAGCAAACCAACACAGAGCTCAAGACTGGATCATCTACAATGGTTGACCTATGGTTTTAAGTATTTAAAATGTCATACTGCAACTTTATTTTGCTAAATATTTGGTAAACCAATACAAATTGTGACAGTTTGCTTTGAATAAAAAAAGATATTCATGAAGATAAATTAAGTGTTTCAACAGCCTAATATCACTTACTTTCTGGTTAAGCTGCTCCACAAACCACTGGTCGCCCAGAAAGTTGCAGGCCATGTCAGTGTCTCCATTATAAACCAGCGCACGCACCCCGAGAGACAACAGCTTCAAATACACATCCTTCATTGTCGCGTACAGAGTGAGGTATTTTGCTCCCACAATGTCACTAAACAGATGAGAATTTTTTAGAAGTGCCATTTTCTTGGTTCCTTACTGTTGTCAAGCTCAAGATGTTACATTCCTGAATGTACAGGAGACTCTACCTGCAGATGTCCCAGGGTGGGAGGGTGTCAGGGATGTGTAGAGCCTTCCTCACGTCCCCCCGGTTCAGCCAGGTCATCTGAGCTGTGCTGTTAAGGCACGGAGGGACTTCGCCCACAGATATCTTGCCAGCGAATGACTGCAACTTCAGCAGCTACAGAAACAATAGACTATCATAATCAAACACTTTAAAGTTGATGTTAACTTAACCTTTATTTGCATCTGGTGAATAGCTAACAGGTAGGAGAAGAGATATGAACCAACTGGAAGTATGTGATGGTTATGCAGACATAAGGATGAGGTCTGGATAAGAGATATAGCCAGGACACATGGGTTAACACCTCTAATCTTGCTCAAACGGATCTGGGATCTTTAGTGACCACAGTTTAATGCCCAACAAAATGACAGCAGCTTATTCTGGGATTAGATCAGTAGACCAGGGGGAAGAGTGCCCCATATTGGCCATCCAACACTACTTCAACCAGCATCAGGTCTCCAATACAAGGACGGACCATGACTGACCCAGCTCTGCCATAGAGTGACCAGTGATTGGATGCAGGGCACTATGCTAATTCTATCAGACAACTTGAGAATTAGCTGAACTGTGGACTAGTGTGTTCCAGCAGTTTGTCCCACTGCTCTTTCTGAACAAAGTCTCCCCTATCTTTCCCTACTTTCCTGTTAAAATTAACCCTGGATCAGTCTGAACACGTAATCACAATCTAATGCCAGGAGAGACTGTCGATTCCTCCGAAGCAGAAAACACTTGCCTGGTGTGTGCTCCAGTGCTTCCTGTAATTCCTGAACAGGTGGTTCATGGTCCTCTCATAGCCCCTGGCCTTGACCCCCCCCGCACAGTCCAGGTAGAGGGCATACTCATTTAGCCCAGAGTCATACACAATACTGAACGCGTGGGCCACCTTAAATGGAAAAATCAACAGATTCAGAACAGCATTGAGGACATGTATTTTTATGCTTTTACACTCGTACGGGCCCCCCATGGAAATCAAACTCACAATCCTGGCATTGCAAGTCTCCACCAACTGATACAAGTAAACCATTTTGTAAAAACTGAATACCAGTTACTGTAATGTGATCCTGTATTAGTCAGTTGATAGCACAAGGAACTTGCAACACCAGGATTGTAGATTTGATTCCCAGGACAACCTACATATGAAAATGTAGTGTATGCATGAATATCTGAAAGTTGATGTGATTTAGTGTCTACTCAGTTGCATGATGTAGCAATAAGGCAAAACGAGGTATGAAACATGGCGAATTTACCATGGCTCACAACTGTTCTTAGGCCATGCATCATGGAAACAAGGAATAATCCACAGACCTAAACACGCCTTTACTGTTAAACCACTTACCAATACAACTAGAGCAGTAAAAAGTAATGTGACGTCATCTGTGTGGTATACCGTCTAACATACCACAGGTATCAGCTTTCAGCATTCCAAGCTTGTGGTTAGTTATTGCTATTAATTTATTGAATATACACAAATATATGATGTGTCCATGTGTACCGTTGTTATGCAGGACTCCTTGCTGTTATTGTAGAAGTTGCAGATTCCTTTATCACAGCAGTTTGTGTTCAGATCTGTCCACAGTCTGAAAATTTAAAGTTTACTCATAAACATATTGCAAGTTCTTTGAATACAAATGTGTCTAATGCAATGGTTTCATTGTTTAGGCCCACAGATGTGGCACTCAACCGAAAAAGATTCACAAATATATAAGAAGTGTGTATTGAAATGCATGTTTCAAATGGACGTGTTTGCTTCCATATTCTAGTTTTTCCTAGTCTCCCTTGAAGAGTGTAATTACAGTGTTTAGTCTGTGCCCACATTGTTCTTACTCTTCTCCAAACAGGCCGTGATAGTAGCCAAAGTAGATCAGAGACTGGTCATTCAGGGCAAAGCTACTGAGGCCATTACCAACTGCAAAGCCCTGAAGAAATAATAATAAAACAAAAGAAGTCTTTAGAGGGAAATCTATTAAACGACAATGAAGTCAGTGTGTAAATGAACTCACCTTGAAATTGATCTCAGCAGGTCCTGTTGCCACACGCTGGCTGAGAGTCGGGGCGTAGATCCCTCCATAACTCTCACCGATAATGAAGAACTCATTGCGTGTAAAGTTTGGAAACTTCTTAAAGAAACTCTGCAGGGCTAGATAGTTATTGTCAGCCACCTAATGGTAAAAGGGAGATAAATTAATAACAGAGTGAAGTGATATCTCTGATCAGATGGCAGCCCAGTAAGAAATCTTGTGTTTCTCCTCTGAAAAAAAATAGATAATGGTGTTACAGTAGATTTATATATATATACTGGAATTGCGCTTGTGAGCTCACCTCGTCATCGTCAGTTCTGTAGTTCTTATCATCAGAGTAAGAGTAGCCCACGCCTGCAGGGGACTCCAGGTACAGAACATTAGCGATTTTGTTCCAGCTGAACGTATTTTCATACAGAGTAGCCCCATCATCATTCACCTGAGGTAAGCAAAGGTATGTGGTTATTCTGTGCAATCCAGAACCAGTGCGAATAATGAGGTTACACTTAGACCCAGGTGGACATTCACAGGGAATCGTGAGTGACGACATACATGGAAGGGGCCGTTCTCTGACAGAAAACCATCTAGTGAGCTGCAGCCTGGACCTCCGTTCAGCCACAGCACAACCGGGTCCTTTGCAGGGTTCCTCTGTGATGTCACAAACCTAGAGTGGTAAAGAAGATGAGGCTCAGTTTGGCTTGGGGAAAGAACACACTAAAGAAAACTCCATGCACTTTTTTGTGTACTCAGCACTCACAGCAGTTTTTACTGATTCCTTTCATGTGTGCATACCTGTACCTGACCTATAAAACCAAACAGAAGTTTATAATGTGCTATTTTGGCACATTATAAGAACTTATCCCCATGTATTAGCGTTCAGATTTCTTATGTTAAATGGTATAACTTGTAACAGTACAGTACACAACAAGTTACTACATGCACACTCAGTGGAAGAGTATTGAGAAAGTGAAGTGGAGATGCATTGTAGCAAACTGATGTAGGCTACCCACAGATTTCCGTAAACTATCCACAACTGACACTATAGCTATAGCTATATATTGACTATATGTTAGTCAATGTTGCAACATATTGTACTACTCACCAATAATGCAGAAACTTTCCATTGCTAGCTTTCAGATAGCCAGACCATTGCCTGTAATTGGGTTTAAAAGTCATTCCCGGTAGTTCTGTTACCTCGTCAGGGGCGTAGTCAGCCCATGTAAGACAAGACACAGCAAAGAAACACACCACCAAAATAACAAAATACATTCTGTCCATGTCCAGGCGTTCAGTTAAAAGCGAAACTTGACTACTTTATGATTTGCGTCTACAGTTTTGGACGCAAACGCTTGAATATTGTGTGCATTCTTTTGGACGGGTCTAACCTGTAGCTTTAGGAAGCCCCACGGGTCATATGACAAAGAATTCGTCATATGACTTATCCTGCTGTCAAACTGCTGAATCCTCGAATGGTTATTGGCTTTGCAGTTCATAGTAGTATACCCACAAAGCCTAGCAGTCAAACACGGAAATGGTCCCACGTTTTCCCCATTGCTTTTTCCTTGTATACTATCATTGCGATAGAATACGGTTA
>JACXGM010013662.1:11491-22888 GCA_016801145.1 Umbra pygmaea | reverse complement strand
ACCTACCTCCATTTCACCTGATGTGGCTTGGCCTACGTTTGTAATCCAAAGACTACAGCCGAGGATTGGACATAGACAGTACAGTGAGATCCCACTGAGGATGTCTTCACTCCAAACGATTGATTGATGTTGCATATACTGTTCTGTATATAATGTCTAAGTGTAGGGCTGTTAAACGCGTGCTGTTATTAGTTCCAACCACTCATTAATCGACTATAGAAACTAACCAGCCCCCCAGGACCACTCCATCTCTGACATCCAACTTAATTAGTATCCTGCCTACTGGTGCTTTTTCCTTTCCACAACACTTCCATTCTCCTCCTCCATGCCAGACGTGCTTCTGAGTGATGATGGACGTCTTAAGCACAGACGAGTGTTTACCCTGTCTAAAAATAACAGGTAGGCCCCTAAACACAGCAGCCCCAACATGCCTGGGCCAGAGTGGGCTGGGGTTGTAGCACCCAACAGGAGACTGGGTCATGTTATGAAGATGTCCAAATCACATTGAGGGCAGCATGTCAACTGGTATCCCAGTGTCTGACCCTTTCCATCTCACTGAGGGGGATCAGAAGGAAGTTATTTTTAGCACCAGCAGGGTCTATTACATATTTAACATTTACATTTTGGTCACTTAGCAGACACTCCAGCGCATACATTTAAAAAACCTAGGTAAATCATTCTAATAATTGAATCGGCTATCAGCAAATGTATGTGCCGGAAAAACGATCATAGAAATAATAGACATTAAACATAGTCTAAAAAGCCAAAAGGTAACAGGTGGTGGGGGGTGGGGGGTGGAACTAATTTAGGTACATTACAACAAATACACAGTGTTGGGTAAAGGTACTTTTCAGTTACATTCCAGTTACATTCCAGTTACATGTTGAGTTCACAAGTTTTGGGAAGTCCCTAAGTAAGACAAAATGATCAGGTAAATGGAATCAATATCTTAAAAGTGACCTATAAAACAAATAGAAAGAATAAAGAAAATATCAATCATGGTCACCAGTAAGATATTAACTCCATTTACCTGATAATTTTGTCTTAATTAGGGCCTTCCCAAAACTTGTGAACTCAGCAAGTAACTGGAATGTAACTGTACAAGCTACTTTACCCAAAACTGCAAATATATATGATTTGTAAAGTTGGGTAGACATTCTACTTTACTAGCTTCCAGGGGAGTAATTAGATTAGATTAGACTTTATTGTCCCCAGAGGGAAATTATTTTCTACAACACTGTACATCACGCCATACATTACATTTCCCAACATTGCCCGGAATACATGGACTATGGCACAACCAGCACAGAACAAAAACAAACAGGAAGGTGAAAGCAATGCTCATAGTTCCCTCAGTGAGACACCTTATTTAGGGCTGCTATGGCTGCGGGTGCCAAGCTTTTGCTAAAGCGGGCCTTTCTGCACCTCAGGGACCTGTACCTTGCATCCAGAGGGTAGTATAATTATGTGGCGATTTTGTGGGTGTGTGATGTCCTTTGCTATTGTACTTGCAATGCGTGTGATTGCCTTACAGATGAGCTCTGAAAGGTTTAATGTGGGCAGACCTATTATCTCGGTAGCAGTACCGGTTATGCGTGTAAATTTGACCCGGTTTGTAACAGAGAGCATGTTGAAGAAACAGGTGGAGCAACAGAGCAGGATGGGTTGAACAATGCTCTGGTACAACAGCAGGAAATGGGAGGTGACATAAAGTCCTTTGAGATTACAGATGGCTGATAGCCTTTGCTGCTCATTTTTTGAATGTCCTTTGTATGCTGGTCGAAGCTGAGACTATTGTCCAACGTCTGAGATATTTGAAGTTATCAACCATTTCAACTGATTCGTTGTTGATGGGGTGCTGGAGTAGTGGGGTAATTATTATTATTTATTTAGTTTTACATACATTAAGATGAAGCTGGTTACACTCACACCACTGGGTGAAGTGTGCCAAAGAGATGTCATAGTCCAGAACAGAGTGGTTGTCTTTTTGCAGGGCAAGAATAGCAGTGTCAGAGTATTTGAAGTAGGTGGTGGTGGGTGAGTGATTGGTGCATAGTGTATAAAGTAACAGGCTCAGAACACAACCTTGCAGTTCTCCAGTGTTAATGGCGAGTGCAGACGATGTTGTTGTGCCCATCCCAACGGTTTGTTGTCTGTCAGAGAAGAAATTGTGCAGAAGATAAATCATTTGTTAAAGCTTGTTCCACCACTGAGGTACCAGGACAGAGAAGAGTTTTGACTATGTGGAGGTGACTTTTCAAAGGGGTGAAATGGCTAAGAGCCCAGAGGTGGCAGAAGTGTAGGGATGAATGGTTTGAGCACCGCCGGAAGGTAGGCAAAGCTACAAGTTTCAACAAGTTTCAGCCAGGACATTAAAGACAGAAAAACATCAGCACAGCCAGGACTTTACAGAGAGAAAAACATCAACACAACCAGGACACTAAAGAGAGAAAAACATGAGCACAGCCAAGACACTAAAGAGAGGAAAACATCCGCAACGCCCGGACATCAAAGAGAGACAAAAAAACACACAACAAAGACATTAAAGACAGAAAAACATCCGCAAAGCCAGGACATTAAAGAGAGAAAAGCAACAACAAAGCTATGACATTAAAGAGAGAAAAACATAAACACAGAGATTAACAAACACTGCCAGGACATTAAAGAGAGATGAAGACCGACATAAACAACAACAATACAAAAAAATTTATTCCAAGTTTCCTGTAATTTTATGTTTAAATTTGCTAATTAGGCTACATCTAATTAAATATGCACTAATTTGCATACATTTTCGAAGCCAAGAATAATATATCTACAAATCCCTCTGTAAAAACGCAAGTATCAAACGCGAAACGCAAGTGACATTGTGGGCGGGTCCCGGACGCTGCTGCTATTATACCAGCAGGATAAATTGCACTTGCGCCCGACACAAATCTAAAATGGGTAGGTCTGAATTAGCTACATTAGTCATAGGTGTGGTTTGGGCGTAACATGCAATAAACCAATCAGAGCATCATCTCACATTCCCTTTAAGAGCAGGCGCGCTCAGGGTCGTTTGAAGGAATTTGGGGGCCCCAAGCAAAATGAACATGGAGGCCCCCCAACCCCTCACCCTGCATGCAAAGCCTACAGGAACCCCAGCATAGCCATAAAGTTTAAGTTCTCCCACACTTTATATAAATAAAAAAAGGTTTACAGTGCATAAACTGCTGTTGCATAAACTGTGCATTAAAAAAAATATTTCAAGTGCAAATACTTGTGTATAATTAAATGTTTACTAATTATAAGTAGTGCTGTAAATGAACAGTTTATTGTAACACACATTATATCTATCATGTAATATATTAGGTATCGGGTAATGATAAAAAAAATGTGTAAACCTTTAAGAAACCATTTTTAAAACATCTATAAACATCACATAGATAGACGGACCAGATATTCCTAACAATTTGTTAAGGGTTACTAATGCTTAAAAACATCCCAAGCTAATGTTTGATGCATAGAATTTATTGTGTGGTTTTCCTAACCCCCATTTGGTAAATAGATTATCATGGTGGAATAGTTAGTATAGCATGCTTACATTATGCCAATTTCATCAAAACCTATTACAAAGCTATAGCAATGTCATGTCATTAAATATGATAAACAGTGATTCTTGTTTTTTCTTATCCTCCTCTTCCATTCTCTTGTTCTTTTGTAATTGCTTGGTTTACTTGCCTTGTCGCGACGGGCCTGGGCACGCTTGTTCCATGGCGGTTTGCTATTATAACGACAGATTGCTATTGATTTTTCTTTTTACAAAAATGTAAATAAAGACATGTCCCAAAGACATATTCTTTCTGATGTTTTGGGCTCACATTTGGGTAAATGTGTAGGCTACACGAGATGTATGTCTATATTTTCACATCTTCAGACACCATAATGATTTCCCTTGTGTGGTAATATTTTTCATTTTAATTATGTATAGGTTACAATAGATGATTCTGTGTAGATGAGAGGAGTAAAGTGTATGCAGGTTGTGCACACGCTACATTATGCCTAAGCATGCACTCTTAAAATAGCATATGAATAACACGCCACTCACTTTTAACTAGGTTTTTCCTGGTCTGTGGCAGAATTGTTTTCGGGAACTGCAAAATAGCACCAGGGAAGGTTTGCGCCGAAACACACCTCTTCTATTCACTGAACCGTTCCCGGGAGCTCAGGTTCATTCCCTAATTTGCGTCTGGTGCAAAATAGGAATGATACTTGTGTCAGTGTTAAAAGTGAATTGTGTTGGGTGCAAGATAGGGCCCAGTGTGTGTGTGTGTGCACAAGCCTACATGATGTCCCCTCTTCATGTCTCTCTCTAATTGAAAATATGTTTCTTCAATGTCCATAAGTTGAGATGGCTGCATTGTTTCAATGTCCTTTGTTTTTGCCACTGAACTGAACTCAAAAGTTGTACTGCAAAAGTAAAACTTACCAATACAACACAATGAATGAGATGACCTTTTTTTCTACTGTTACGCATCCAACCTTGCTCTATCTATGAAAATATGTTCACTGTTTGAACAACACTAGGATCAAATGTAACAGGTCATTAGACCCACGGTTCGGTTCGTATCATGGTTTTAGTGCCGGTTTTGTATGGTTCTTGGTGTTTATTTTTTCTTTTAAACTTTAATCCAACACTCCAGTAATATACTTCAGCATTAGGGCTGGGACAACAAAATACGTTGACGCAAAATATGCGCGTCGATTCTTCAGACTAAAAACAAGACAGTGGTGTCGGAGAGTAATAGAACACGAGTGGCTCCACAGACTTTCAGAAGTGCGGCACACTCGTTCTTCTAAAGTATGGGAATTCTTTAATTTAAAAGGAAACAATTCTGTGACATGTTGTCTTTGCAAAATGTAGATGGCCTTCCATTCTAACATCACGGCAATGCACCAGCACCTGCTGGTTGCACCAACTGGACGTATATAGGTCGTACTCGTAACTGTATGTCAGACCTAAAATGCCCTAGTTACGTCAGACTTATATATTTATACCTGTTGCACCAGCTGGACGTAAGCGCTCAATGAGCTACGCCTGGTCGGCGCAGGGTAGCGATTTATACAAATTATTTAAAATGTCCAGTTTTTCTGACTGATTGCATTAAGATGTAGCTGTAATTTCTTTGGAGAAAGACCGTTTCGTACAATCGAAAATGCAGGGCACATTGTTTACGTTTGTAGCGACCACAAATCGTACTAATAACTAGCTATGATTCAACAGCAGATTGAGTGGGCAATTATCAGGTTTGAACAAGCGTTTTAGATTAGTAAAAGTCAAAGGGTAACCTATTACCTTTAACTATCAATTAAATTCCTGGAAATAGCCAAAGTGTTTTTTGTCAAAACTGAAGTAACTTTACTGTACGTTACAAACAAATCTTGATCAGTCACTTTCAGCTGTTCGATCTATCTTAAAACGTTAAACAATGTTTTCCATCACAACAGTATTGAATAGTAATGCTTGTTAAGACTGACACTTCACTGCCATTCCTAATGCTAAATGATCAATATATTTTCTGTTTTCTTTCTCAAGTTAGGACGATGCAAATTGCTTTGTCTATCTAAAGTCCATTTGTCATGCCGTAGTGCACAGCACACGCACGCATTCTTTGGCTTTGTATTCGTAAACGGGATTTATTATTTTAATGCTCTTGCAGGCACATCGAATTTAGGGATCAATTACTTGAAAATAATAAATTTTTAACCATACAAAACAATAAAATGCAAGTATTTTAATGGTAGCTTCTCTTTTCTTTTAAAATCTGTGGGTTATGAGGCGAAACGCTTGCCAGGGGGCAACGTTGGAACGTTTAAAACTTTCTTTGTCCATTTTATCTAGTTGGATTAAGGAAATAACACTGCCTAGCAACTATATCACTAAGAATATTCTGATCTCACAGACGCGCATTACTTACACTGGACTTAGCTATGACTAGTCTTATTTTTATTTGGTGCAACAGGTGTAAATTCCAGTCACAACCTCGGACGTAGCTATGCCCGACCTAGGATTTAAGCCCAACGTTTTTACATCCAGTTTGCCCCAGAAGGAACGCCACCCGGGAGCAACTGCAGATGACAGAGCACCGTAAGTTTTTTTTCCAACTGCCCACTCTATGATGGAATAGGCTATAATACGTTGTCGACACCTAAAGTTTTAAGCTACAGTGTAATTAATTACTATGTGTAATATAGTCTCAAGTTGTGAAATGACACGCTTATGCAACCTAAGTCAACAAACGGTTGTAACGTTATGTCTTCATTGATTGTCGTCGATGGGACAGTGAGCAGTTACATGACAGGACTATTCCGGTTTTAAATGGAATATTGGCGCCCTTAATAGTCCTGGCATGTAACTGTGTGTTCACTGTCATGCCGTGACTGCGCAAGTGATGATTATGTTACACACAGGATTTAATTAGCCTACTTGTTGATATTTAATCAAAGGGCATAGCCTGGGCTGAGGTGGATACATAGAAAAATATTTATTGTGTTTCTTTGCTGTTGGTTTATTACATGTAGAAATTGCTATTATTAGTCAATTGATAGAAAGATAATCGATAATCGAATCGAATCGAAATCGATTCGGACTGAAAAACGAATCGTTAGATTAATCGATGCATCGAAAAAATGATTGCTAGATTAATCGTTTAAAAGATAATCGTTTATCCCAGCCCTATTCAGCATATGATATATAGCTTTATTATCCGCAATTTAGAATACAGTATTAAAAAATTGTTATATCATCTAATCATGAACGAACATAATTTGACTTGACTTTAAACACATTTGTGACCATCTAAAGCTAGGTGAGATGTTGATACAGCAAGAGGTAAAACGTTAATGATTTCATTAAGCTTTTCATTTATTTGGCAAAAAAAATTGTGTGTATTGCCATTTACTGGAACTTATGTTCCTTTTTTAGCACATAAAGATTAAAATATTACAGAATAATAATTGCATTAATCAAACTGCCAACTTCAGTGTAGCTCTTACAAAAAGATTTGGAATACGACGCCGAGGGAGTAGCCTATTTTGACGGTAGCTGGCTAGAGGAGGCGGAAGAGGGCGATGAGGAGTTTCCCTTGTGGGAGGAAGAGGACCGGGAGGCTTGTGACGGCGAGGAGGAGTGGGAATTACCCCCCGAGTGGAGTGGAAGAGCCATTCGGCGGACACCACCCCATCTGCCTTTACCACAGCCCGGGATGGCCTCTATTCCCTCCGGTAGGGTTTCCTACTTTCCCTATAGCTTCCCCAACCCCGCTAGCTCTCCCTGCTCACTGGGTTCAGCCAGCACACAGGCTACTCATTTCTCCGGCTCCCAGGCCGGCTGTTCTTATAGCTTTCAGGCTAACACCCCCCCTTACTAGCTCTCAGATAGTTACTGCCCCAGTTACTGCCCCAGTTACTGCCCCAGTTACTGCCCCTAGTGCTTCTGTGTTTGCCCCTAGGTCCCCAGCAGTTGCCCCCAGGGCTTCTGTTATTGCCCTTAGTTTCCCTGTTATCGCTCCTAGGCCCCCCTTTCACCTGGTAGCCGCCAACCCCGTTCATGGGTGGTTCAAGGAGGAGGAGGAGGAGATGCCGGCCATCATAGGGGGTTCACCCCTTCCCAAGATGGCCGACCTCCCCGGATATGGGAGCGAGGAGGAGGAGATGCCACCCCTCATAAGAGGTTCCCCACTCTGGATGGCTGACCTCGACAAGATGGCGGACAGTCTCGCCATAAAAAATTTCGGAGGGGGCTATGTGGGAAGGCGACAGGACTCCGCCACCCTCTTTTGCAGTCTTGTCCAGGAGGAGGCCCTGGAGGACCGGCTCACAGCCTCCTTCCGCAAGATGGCTGCCTCTCCAACAGCAGCCTCCCCACAGCTAACAGCAGCCTCCCCACAGCTAACAGCAGCCTCCCCACAGCTAACAGCAGCCTGCCCACAGCTAACAGCAGCCTGCCCACAGCTAACAGCAGCCTGCCCACAGCTAACAGCAGCCTGCCCACAGCTAACAGCAGCCTGCCCACAGCTAACAGCAGCCTGCCCACAGCTACAAGCAGTCTGCCCACCGCCACAGTCTCCACCGGCAGGCTGCCCACCACCACAGTCTCCACTGGCTGTCTGCGATCGGCCGCCGCTGACCTCCGGACCTCCGTCTCAGTTGCCGCTGACCTCCGGACCTCCGTCTCAGCCGCCGCTGACGTCCGGACCCCCTGCTCAGCCGCCGCTGACCTCCGGACCTCCGTCTCAGCCGCCGCTGACGTCCGGACCCCCTGCTCAGCCGCCGCTGACGTCCGGACCCCCTGCTCAGCCGCCGCTGACGTCCGGACCCCCTGCTCAGCCGCCGCTGACGTCCGGACCCCCTGCTCAGCCGCTGCTGTCGTCCGGACCCCCTGCTCAGCCGCCGCTGACGTCCGGACCCCCATCGCTGACAGTCCCGTCCGGACCCCCGTCTGGACCCCCGTCGCTGACGCCCGGACCCCCGCCCGGACCCCCGTCGCTGACGCCCGGACCCCCGTCCGGACCCCCGTCGCTGACGCCTGGACCCCCACTTGCGGCATCACAAAATCTGACGAAAATCTTTTATACTTTAAAATAAAGACAATTTCAGCAATTTAATTCCCTGTTTCTTGCTTAAAATATTTTCGGAAACACGTTTCAGTGAAATATTTTCGTAAAATATGGAATCGTATTCAGAACGAGACACCATTTGAGACTGTTTTGAAATTTGGGCACAGCCAGACCCACGTAACGCGTTCGTCCAATCAGCTGCCATGTGTTGCATTTGTCACGCTCCTCCCGCTCGTCATTTCTGGTTAGTGTTTTAAAATAGGTGTTGAAAGTGTTCACAACGGCACTAAGTGGTTTGTGTACATTAGCAGTGTACCGACGAACCGTTCGACGCACACACGCTTCAAACTGAGACAAGCAAACTGAATGGTTCAAATGTTTTTTTCATGAACCGTACCACCCCTAATAGAGACACATTTCTATTTTTTACTGCATTGTTGGAATTTTTTTACTGCAGAGTTGGAACTGAGGCACAGGATTTTCACTGTGCATGCAACAACACCTGCTGTCTTCTGTGTATGTAAAAAATTTAATTTGAAAGTAGGATGTGATGGTTCACAGTGTCAAAGGCAGCATAAATAGATCTAGGAGAACATAAGAACAGAGAGAGTGTTAGCTTGGGCCTTGCAATAAGCTCATGTTGGAAAAAAGCAGTATGTCCTATGACAGACAGCAAGGAACACTGTGCCCAATTTTTAAAAACTCTTACAGGAAACAGGTTGCTATTTAGCTGCGAATTACGCTTCAACACCAAGGACGCATAGGATTGCCAATTGTTCCGAATTAGCTGGGACATCCAGTATTTTGGGCTAAATTGGTTTGTCGCATACCTGAGCTCCCTTGTCCCATATATTCATCCAAAAACAGTATAGCAAAAATGCACTAATTTCTTTATAAATGTATATGCTGTAAAGGCCCAAATTGTAATTATTTTCATATAATCTAAACCCACGTAAATGCCATTTACCCAAATTTTAATTTGTGAAATAGAATTTACTCACCTTTTCATTTAGTTAATTATAGTTTACCCTCTTAATGGTCTTGGTAATCTTTTTGCCAGTGTGGAATCATGAGTTGTCTCCCTGCGCATGCTGAGTTTGGCTTGTAACAGTGTGTTCATTCACAATTCTGTTCAACAGCAGACACACCATACGGGGTGCCAGACAAAATAACTTTATTAGCTACCATATTATCCAACTTCGGTTTCTGTTTTAGAAATACAATGACTCATCCAAAAAAAATGCTGACTTGGAAAATGACTGGTCATAACGGTAAAGAAAATAGTTGCGGATAAGCACAGCTCAATGCAAGAGCTCTGGCTATGTACTGTACTGCAAAGTAACTGTGTAACTAGCTAAATGTAGCTCAAATATATAGCCTAACTATTCAAGTAGCTCTTATATTTTATTTAGTTAATAAGAGAATGAAAGAAGTGCAGTGAAAGACAAAAAACACTCAGAACCATACAATTATCATTTTAAACTTTGCTTTAAAGAGAATGCAGTAATGCAATGAAAAGGCAGGCTGTAATACTGAAAGACCAAGAGAGGAGAGAGGTTAATGCTTTGGTTGTGCAAATGTATTGTGTTGATAATATATGGCATTAGCCTACATATCTTTGTCTAAGCCATTGAAGTAAGGTACTTTCAAACCTTGATTTACAAATAGTAGTGCTATATTGATTCAGAAGATGAGCTGATTATTGAATCAAGTGTGATAGTTTTATGATTACAACAAAAACATCAAAATTTTGGTCATTTTTGGTTAGTACTGGTTTCATTTGATAGTTATGTACTGTACATAATGTTTACTATTACATAGCTTACTATATATCCACACTGATGTACATCTGCATTTTACTTAACATATTTGCATTTCAGCTCATATGAAATAAACATAAAAAGATGACATTTTAATATGAACATTTTTAAATTGTATTCTTTGGTGTCCAGGCCAAAAAACTATTTTGGGAGGAATTAACTAATGTGAATGTGAGTTGTTAGTTTACCCTCCTTCCTATTTACTACTACACCACTGTATACACTTTTAGTAAAGCTATAGAATAAATGGAATATACAAATGCACGCCACCTTTTATCCCTTATTTGGTTGTGAGAAAGTTGGCAACCCTAAGGACACATCATGTCACATGACCAAAAGCTCCTTCAGGGTGTCAGCACAATGGACAGCAACTACCAATATCTTATAGTCACATGAATTGCTTACTTATTAACCTTGAAGGGGGTTTAAGTCTGCCTGGCACAAAATTGACCTTTTGGCCTCTGGAAATGTCATACATTGACCTACAGTGAAGTGCCTTATAGTTTTGGATTCAGAAGACTCTTGGCCACAACATATATAAATTACATCCAACATTGTGAGACATTGACCTTTATATTTTGTCATATATATCCCGAATATACAAAATGCATGATTATGTTCTGGTTTATTATGGGTAAATGCATGTAAATCATGGTAGGAAATGGCTGTAAAATCCATATTAGCATGCCCCTAGGGCTCCTGAACCAGTGTGACAATGTTTTGGGGACATACAAACAGGTCTATATCAAAATAATGTACATATGTCTAACTATTTTCTTATATGATTATAAACCCAGCCATTTTATATAAACCCAGCCATTTTATATAAACCCAGCCATTTTATATAAACCCAGCCATTTTATATAAACCCAGCCATTTTATATAAACCCAGCCATTTTATATAAACCCAGCCATTTTATATAAACCCAGCCATTTTATATAAACCCAGCCATTTTATATAAACCCAGCCATTTTATATAAAC
>JACXGM010013662.1:0-11391 GCA_016801145.1 Umbra pygmaea | reverse complement strand
CCCCCTTCAAAATAGTTTTTGTTTTGTGCAGATTTGGTATTTCATCATTTTCACTTCCTGCTTCTTGTCTGTAATGTTTTTAGTAAAAAAAACATAAATTCTTCGAAAAATGACAGACTTTGAGATGCGATATCTCTGGCAGCAGAATCTCCTCCTTCCAACGGTACCAAGCATTAGTGTTGTTTAAAAAAAAAAACAGATGCAATGACTGACATGAACGAACTGGCTGGAAGAATGGTGTGCATTTAAATTAACACTTCCAGTTGGTCTTTTCCAATGTATGTGCACTAAAAATGTTATTGGTCCGTCCAACTTGTATTTTTATTCCAAAGTCCTATAATGTATTCCATAAGAATATTATTCCAATGTTGGCAAAGCTAGAGAATAACTACAAAGTAGAGTCTAAGAAAGTTTCAGAATCTGCGCCTGCCAACCCAGTTAAAAAGATAATGTACTCATGTAGTGTGGGAGGGACTTCTGCACACCAGAAAAGCCATAGTTTTCTACAGACAAGAAACATTTTTATCAATGTATCACCTAAAAGAAACATTGCTGAAATATATTCAATGGATTTATTCAAGGACAACTATGACAACTACATTACTTTCACGTCTTGCTTGTCCTTTCATACTTTGCGATGATGCTCTAGGCATGATTTTGCCAGAGAAAATTCACATCTGGCAGTCCCTCTAGACCAGCATGGATGAAACAAAAATCACAGTCGTAGAAATACCTTGAGGGTCCTAAAGGATCCCTCTACGGTGGCATTTCCCTTTAGGTGTTTTTGTGTGCCTTCCTTTGAAGTAGGGGCTTTATCTTTTCACAAGAAGATGGACTGCTATGTTATCAATGTGTCTATCAGTAAACACACTATATAGAGACAATTCAAGATAATAGTATTAATTACTAGCATGAAAATGCTAACATAGATGTCTACTTTCGATTAAACCCACCTTTAACCATCAGTTCATTGACGAATGAACACAGTAATTACTACTGTTCTTCATACTATATACAGTAGCTACATCCCGCCACAACAGATTTAGTTTTTTCCTATTTTTAGCATGCCTACTGTATTTGATACAGCCAAAATCAACTGTTATTATGGAGTCCAAACAATACATGCAGTTTACCCAACAAATCAGTCAAGAAATATGAGCAGTCCGTGGACTGATTAATAAAGTTAGGGAACATGTGTGACTTTTTTATTGTTATGAACTATCCCATTACATTTAAGATTTACTGCCTTTAATGTCTCTGTTAAGGTTCTGTCAAACAAAACCATGTGTTTGAATAAAAAGACAGAATTAATGGAAAGCTGTCTGGTTTTGCCTGGTTGTCCCTGTTTTACAATTAGTGTGAAATTACAAGTTTGACATAAGGTTGACTATATTTATAAAATATGAATAGACCACACTATAGCTGAGGACACGGAAACATTCACTAATGACTGATTAGCTAATACTTTCAAATGATTAACACAATCAATAAGCTATCTATTAATAATATCTAGAAAACCAATTTGTGTTAATGTAAAGTGTTACAAGATATGTTTGTGCCATCAAATTTCACTTTAATAATGAATAATAGATTACATTGCTTCACTGAAATTAAGGTAATAGGTTAGATGCTAAAACATTGGATGAACAGATCTGAAAGGTCACAGTATGGATTAGCTTAAATATCTCATTAAAGTAACTTGGCTTAATGTGTTGAGCTCTCCTCAGCTGCCTGTCTACTTTATAACATTGGTTCTAATGCTGTCAGGACTGTTCAAAACTGTAACACTATCTTATAGTGGAAACACTAGCATCTCTTTATATGTTTATTTCCTCATATGTTCCTTTGATCTCCACCACAAGCTTGTGAGAATAGACCTGTGAAGGTTTTAGTGGGACCTTATGGTGGAACGTGAGCACAGAAGCGCTGTGTGTGTGTGTGTGTGTTCGTGAGCATGAGTGAGTGTAATGTGTCTGTAGTTTGTGTGTTTGTGTGTGGACATGCGTGTTTAAATGTCTACCCTCTGCCAACCTCTCTAGCAAATCCAGAGGTAAGTGTGTTGGTCACGTAGCTCAGCATAACAAGAGCATTGGCTTACAGACCACACAGGACTGTCTCAGTGCTAACCTCACAACTGGGTCCATCAGGCTCGCTGAACAGAAGGGAAATCCTTGGGCTGTGGTGCAGAGCTCTCCTTAAGTCACAGAGGAAGTGTCAGCTCTATGGCCAATGCAGCTGTCCTGACGAAGGCCATGTGGTCCAACGTTATTACTCTTCACACACACACAAAGCCTGGGTGCAAACACAGACACGCACACACACACACACACACAACCTGGATGTGAACTGAGAGAAATGTGTACAATACTTTTTAAGCTCACGATGAGGAGTAATGATGATGAGTATGGTTTTGTCAAAGATATTCTCGGTTAGTCTGGTTTCATGGTTTTCCCAAAACATCAGACACATCAGAACGTGTTCCTGTTTCTGACCTAAATCAACGACCTACATGAGGAGGCAGTTGGAAGCGGTGGCTTTCAAACAGCTGTGATGCGAGGAGAAAAGAAAAAGTGGCCGTGTGTTACCGTAAAAAAACATCTCAACATCAGTGGTGCTTTGTGGGTGAGGCCGGCGATGGGGTCGGATGACACAGAATTCTCGACCACTGATCTGTTAGTTTGTCAGCCTGGCAAGGCATCATCCATAACAGTGACAGGGCAGATTTACCAGGTCAGGTGATTCAGTGTCAAACAGAATGGAAATTAAATATCTGGTTCCAAAACTGCATCTTGTTGGTGTCCGGAAGCATAAATAACAAATGCACCAGAATTTGGTTCAGTGATTTAAAACCTTCGCACAAACCTGTTGAACTAGACGGGTATCTCATGGATTTACAGAGCCTTGTTTTCACAAGGCACTGTCTTAACACATTAAGGTGGCCCTACCTAAACCAAAATAGAACAATTTAATGTTTCTGATGACGTTCCTACTGCTGTAGGAAATGCAACAACTTCCCAAATCAGATGCCTTTCTTATTAATATTCATGAATTGAAAAATGTTTTCTATCCAAATAAATCAAATATTATTGTTTAGTAAATATAAAGATTTTAACATGATATTTAATGAGTATAGTATGTTAACTAAATTAATTGTTGAATCCTGGTGTTTACTAAGAATGTTATTTGCTAGTAAGCTCTTGTGGCTCTTACTTTATTTGACAACATTTTTACACAGGTCTGAAAAGTCATCCCACTATTTGTGAGATATCTCCATGAAAACACTTTAAATATAAAACACCAACAAGAACATACATAGACAATAGACAGTACACTATAATCCCTGTTAGCTTGAGTGAGTAAGTGACTGTGTAACACTCATCCCTGCTGCCCTTTTGACAACATTGACATGCCTTCAATATAGTGGCCACTAGGGGCAAATGTGAGCAGTACTGCCATTAATTACAGTTTATCAAATGGGAAGTGAGGCCAGTTTATTAATTTTAACACTAATCTGGGATTAATTTAGACCTGGGTGTCATGATGATGTTTTCTTATGGAGAAATGGAAGACAAATGTGAAGGTAAAATAAAACATAGTTCAATAGAAAAAACGTATGAAACAAAATGGATTGCAATGAGTAAAAAGTATAATTTATGGAACTCAAACAAAACCACACACTTCAAACTACAACAAACAATGAACCACAGACAGTTAAACAAAACACAGAGGTTATATTTGGAACTGATAATATGAGTTGAAATGTCTGCTCCAGGAATTGAATAAACCTGAAATAGGCTCTCCGCTTTCTACTCCACTTGTGGGCTAAGGTAGCAGATGGGCAAAAAATTGCAAGGTCTGCTTCCAATAATGATAAGATCCCAGTGATTTCATATGGTTATGTTGTTTTTGTGATCCGCATTTACAAAGAAATCTGGACCCAGAAAAATGTTTATGTCTAGATAGCTAGCATTATTTGTTGTGATCAGACCTCATGTTTTGATTTAGTTATTTTGTGCAACTGCCAAAAGTCCTCTCTCTAATGGAATGCAGTGGGATATGGATACAACCATTGCCAATGTGCTGGCGTTGGCATTAACAGCCGGGCACAACAGCTGTAACATTCTGATTAGTTCAATAGGAGAATAGACGTAGCTTGTAATATTGAACCATCTGGATGTCAAATTGTTAAAGCTGATGTAGCTCCATTTACTGGTCCCAGGATGCATGATGCAATAGGCTTATGGAAATGACCAACATGACAACTTTTACACCACACAACTGGGTAAAACTCTATCATTACTCGGGGTAGCTATCATGTCTCAATAGAGGATAATAGCAGGATGTAAGTATAGAAAGGAAATACTTGCAAAACTGGATTAATTTTTATTAAAGTTAAATAACATATTGTAATTTGAACCTTGTAATGTCTAAACTTAATAGTGGATTTGTGTCTGTTTTAATACTAACCTCAAACTTAAACTTATTTTAAACGAAATGCTTAAACTGCAAAATAAAACTGTATTGTAGGTTATCAGAGGCATAGATAGAAAAAGACACTGAGATCTTTGGACTTGATAATGTAAGTCAGTAATGATGTTCTGTTGAGTGGTAAAATGAGTCGACATTTAAGCCTCTTCCAGAGTGGGTATATATAGACAGTCCAAACCAGCTCCACACTGTAAAGGTGAAGATAAATAAATACACACTCCATCATACCCCTCTTTCTTAGCTCCTCTCTGTCAAGCCAGGTACAAGTTCATTTTGGGCTACTATTTTTCAGTCTGGGCATAATGTAGACACTAGCCTTAGGTCAAGCAATGTGTCTCTGGAGGCTTATGGTGCAGTCCTTAAGGGAAATGGAGTTGACATGCTGTTGTTTCAGATTGGGTTACCAGGTCTTTTTCTACGTTCCAGCACTGGATACTGCTGTGGTGGACAAAGGTGTGTTTGGTCTCTCTGGAGCGATGTGTTACCACTGTTCCGGTTCTGATAAGGTCTTTTGTTTAGCTGAGTAGTAGACTGCTCTCATAGGCTCTCTTTATGTGGATCTGTGTGTGTATGTGTGTTTCCCCTATAATATTTTTTGGCTTAGTGTTAAGGGGTTAAAGTTAAGGGGCCCTGAATGAAGCAGAGTGGTAAAAAGCCACTAACTTGCAGTAAACTGTCATTGCAAGTCCAGGGTTAAGATCCTTTTTGCAGACTAGCCCAGCATTCCTGTGCACCGTCTGGTTCTGGTTTAGTAGTGGACAGGGTAAAAGTAAAATAATAAAGAATGCAGGGTTAGCTTAGGCAAAATTGTATTCTAAATGGGAATACAATTCGGGTTCCCCAGAAAGATAATAAAACAAAATGTGTGTTTTTACCCATCCCTGAGGCATCATCCTGTTTAGAAAAACACTATCACACGCAGTCTGATGACAGGGGCAGGAAGCATGGACAATGTCACTGAACAAGTGGATTTCAGATTAGATATGCTCCTCCCACAGAGTTCTTGATCCTCATATGTTTTTGTTACAGTTTTATTACAACTAGGTTATGTCAGGATTTGTATGTGCCTTGCAATGTAATGCACATTTTCAAATTTTATGAGTATTACCTACTCTTAGTAGTGTCAATTAATTAATGTCAAATGTCTTTTTATTTCGTAATATATACTTCAGTTGAGTGATGCTGAACATACAGTATATCACGAGTGATACTTTTGTTATAGTGCCTCAGAATTTGTAGTTTTCCAAGCCGCACCAAACAAATATACTGTAGTCTGCTCTGCGTCCTAACTATTTACCTGTTTGTTGAAGGGTTTTGCAGTTGTGGATTTTGCTGTGTTTAGGTTTTTTCCTTCTTGCATATGAGTTGAGTGTTTTTATTGAGTGCTGTTTATTGTGCTGTGTATCACATGTTAGATTAATAGTGTAATTGGCTCGGACTTGGAAAACAAAGAGACAGCTGTTACTAATTAACTGATTGCGTTTGCTTCCAGAATAATGGCACCTGGACTATTAAAGCAGGAAGGAATGTGCACACAGCAGGACAAACACAGATGGAGGAGCACACTGAGAAAGGGAAAAGGGCCGCAGAGAAAGAAGACAGAAGAATTTGAGTTTACCTGTGGTAGTTTGGTGGCTACTGGAAAAGTGAAATGGGACAAAGGACTGGACTAGTCAAACCTTTAGTGGGGGGTTGGGTGTCCTCACTGTGTTATAGATTGCTCCTCCTCTCCCTCCTTGGCCGATTGATAATAGATCTTGGACTGGGGAAGGCATCTCCCATTTGATTGGCGACCACTTGAGAACAAACAACCGGAGATGGAATCGGGGATTCCACGTATACACCTCAACATATACCTGCATAGCAAGAAAGTAATTAAATCTGCGCCCGGCGAAAGTTCATCTTATTGTGATTATTGTTACTGAATGTTGTTTTCCTTACTCTATGTCAGCTGTCACCGGCGTGGGACCTAACAGACTACGGTACGTTTACTGTCAGTAGATGACATGAGTGAAAAGAGTTTTATTTAGACAAAGGGCACAGGGAGGAAAAGGAACCAGACTGTGGCTTTGGAACCATTGACATTGTGAAAACATACTACCGGCTCTGGAGGATTAAAGACTAAAGGGGGAAGAAAAATAAGACTTGTTGGTTGTGATCATAAAACTGTGTTCTGACTGGCAACTTGGTGTCTAGTGGGTGTCTAGAGGGCCTAAGACTTTTTACCAGTGTGTCCTTGTAGTTTCTTTCTGTGGGATCAAAAAGAACAGAGAGCCACTTGGGTGTGTAACATTCTATTTTGGCGTTGTCGGCAGGATGCCATTTGTAGGCTTACTATGTTACGGTTACAAGTCGATATGGCTAATGTTGCAGAACCTGTAGATAGCCCTAGCCAAACTGCTAATTTAGTCATGCCTTGGTTTTTGGATGCTATACTTGCGTGGCCAAGTTTTTAGATTAGAGAATTTTGAAGACTGGTGAGCTCACGTAGAGCACCGTATAAAGTTGATTTTATTTGTACAGCATTAAAAAGGGAAGACTAAGATTGTTTTTACAGTAGGTGAAATGGCAAATGGCCAGACATTATTGAGAGCATTACAAGAATGATTGAGGAAATCGGGAAGTCTACACCCCCATAGCACAACTTCAGTACCACAGGCCTCTAGGCCCCTGCCAAATCTGGCTACTAGGCCAAATTTTTAGTTGGATAGCCAAGGTAGCCCTATCTGTAGAGACTGTGGGGAAGTTGGGGCATGTCTAGGGTTAGAGAGATTTTTAGCCCACCCCCACTCTAGGAGGGCATACAATGGGGGTGGGGATACCATGGGAGGAGACCACTATTAAATCCTGTTTAATCTGTAAATACAATCATGTAGAAGTGGAAGTTAATGGGAAAAAATGTAACTGTGTTAGATTCTCAGGTAACCCAGTTTAGCCAAGCTCTCTTCCAAAAGTGTTTCAAAGATGCTCCGGTGATGAGTGCTAATAACTCCCCCTGGCTAAAGCTGCACGCTACAAAAGTAGATACCCTACGTGGGATACGCTCTTGTGGATGTGGGGTGAGTGAAGATACATGAAATATGGGTAATTAGAGTGAGAGACAATTGCATGGTTTCTGATAAAGATATCTTAGGGATGAATGTGATCTCCAGTGTTAGGTGGGCCTTACATACGAGACCATCCAAGTTTACTGGTCTTTAGAACTATTGTTTCTCCAGCTGCACGGAATGCCTGGGAGACAGACTTTGGGGTGTGTCACTGAATCAACATCCAGGGCTCCTGCCCACCATTCCATGGGGTGGTGAAACTGGCCCACGAGGCTCAAGGTATTATCCCTCCTAAATCAGAAATTGTATTGTGGGCCCATGTGGCTGATGTGACACCAGCCTGGTGATGGTTAGAAATGGCCAGTCCTTACCCCGTCAATGTCCCATTGCACCGCCCCTTGGCACAAGTCACTCAGGTTGACCTAGAGGACATTCAGATTAATAGGGGGCTGGTGCTACATGAACAATCCCAGGTGTAATCAATGTGGATCTTCTCACAAAATAAGGAAGCACCATGTACGACTACTCTTCTTACCCCTTCTGTCTTCTTGTTACAGGGTGACAGACTAACCCCAGGACAACAGTGCTGCCTGGTGGAGATGCTAGACAAATGGAGCCCATTGTTCGTCAAACATGATAAGGACTATGGCTGGACCAATATAGTATGGCACCAGATACCCATGGGGACTGCTCCCCATGTTTTGAGCATTATTGGCCAGTTCCCCCAAGTCTTTATGTAGAGTTCAGAATGCTGCTTCAGGGGATATTACATGGAGGGGTGGTGAGTGAATGTTCTATCCCGTAGTGTGCTGGCTATTGTTGATATTGCGTCCGCCAGGTGGCGCTGTTAGAATTATCTGGTAGTTAATTCCTGTAGCCAATAGGATTCATTTTCTTTGATTCAGAAAGAGAGATCCATTTCATCTTCTCTAGATACTAAAGCATCTGAAAAGAAAAAACAAAAATGTGCTAACTTAGGGTAGAGAGAACAAATAGTCTTCCTTCAATGACAATGGCAGGTTACAAGAAATTATATTTATATATAGATAGTACAACCATAAATACTTAACATTTGTAAAAAATAAAGGAGCAGAACACACGGACATCCTTCACAGAAAACAATCACAGACAGAGAACAAGACAAACACAAAGTGCAGACACTATGTATCATTATGTCTGGAATAACGATACACAGGTGCAGACACTAATTGGACTAACACTGACTGGATGGAAAAGTGAATGATCTTCATGCCCAGTATAACAGTACAAACAAAATTAACCCACAAGCGAACGCTATCTGCCCAGGTCTGCTATGACCTCAGTCATGACAATCTGCATAGCAGTGGCAGATGAGTTGGAGTTTAAATCACAGGACAGAAAGAAGACTGCTTTTTCCACTCCTCCCGGGTCTCTACGAGTTTGAATGATCCCGTTTGGCCTGACCAATGCCCCCACCTCACGCAGAGGTGCCTCAGTGGCATGGTGAACAAATCCTTAGTGGTATATTTAGATAACATAACAGAGTATAGATTCAACTTTGGAAGCCATTTGGGTCATTTTCAGAAATTCCAGTTTCACAGGTTGAAACATAAGCCCCATACCTGCCATTTGTTCCAGCAGGAGGTGACATATTTGGGAAACATTGTTAGCTTGAAAGGGGTAGCAACCGACAGGAGGATCCTCTCTCGGGTTTGCGGGTTGCTATTGCCGATTTTTTGAGGCATTCGCCAAGGTTGCTGCCTAGCTCCACACACTTTTGCAAATTATGTCAACCAGTGCGAAAAACGCCCCTGTGAAGTGGATCCCAACATACCAGCAGGACTTTACATTTGTATATTTATATATTTGGTGTTTTCTTGATCCCATAAAGGGTGTTTTTATTCTACAGACATTACAAGGTTGAACAGGTCAAGTGGTCTTCCACAGGTTTAAGACAAATACTAATTTTCTTACATTATTCAAATGGCATACAGTGTACCAAGCCTGGTTCTTTGGAAAGGACAGCGACTAAATATATGTCAATAATCCAATCATGTAAATGTGTTGATATGTGTTGCTTTGTTCCAACTCCAGCCAGTAAAACTGTGACTCCCATTTTTATGCAGCGGTAAAGTGGGGCGACAACTCTTCAGAGGGGATAAAAGTCTTTAAGTTTAAACGGATGAGTCCTTGTTAACGAAAGGCTCCTGGTACACATTTGTGAGTGCCAGGTTGGAGATATAATCCCGCCACCTAGTCCTGGGTCTTCCCCGAGGCCTCCTCCCAGCTGGACGTGCCTGGAACACCTCCCTAGGGAGGCGCCCAGGGGGCATCCTTACCAGATGCCCTAACAACCTCAACTCGCTCCTTTCAACGCAAAGGAGCAGCGGCTCTACTCTGAGATCCTCACGGATGACTGAGCTTCTCACCCTATCTCTAAGGGAGACGCCCGCCACCATCCTGAGGAAACCCATTTCGGCCACTTGTACCCTGGATCTCGTTCTTTCGGTCATGACCCAGCCTTCATGACCATAGGTGAGGGTAAGAACAAAAACTGCCCGGTAGGTTGAGAGCTTTGCCTTCTGGCTCAGCTCTCTTTTCGTCACAACGGTGCGATATAATGAGTGTATTACCGCCCCCGCTGCGCCGATACTCCGACCAATCTCCCGCTCCATTGTTCCCTCACTCGCGAACAAGACCCCAAGGTATTTGAACTCCTTTACTTGGGGTAAGGACTCATTCCCTACCTGGAGTAGGCACTCCATCGGTTTCCTGCTGAGAACCATGGCCTCAGATTTAGAGGTGCTGATCCCCATCCCAGCCACTTCACACTCGGCTACAAATTGATCCAGTGAGTGCTGAAGGTCACAGGCCGATGATGCCATCAGGACCACATCATCTGCAAAAAGTACCAATGAGATCCTCAGCCCACCGAACTGCAACCCATCCCCACCCCGACTACGCCTCGATATCCTATCCATAAATACTACAAACAGGATGGGTCACAAAGGGCAGCCCTGGCGGAGACCAACCCTCACATGAAACAAGTTCGATTTACTGCCGAGAACCCGGACACAGCTCTCGCTTTGGTCATACAGAGATTGGATGGCCCTAAGAAGGGACCCCCTCACCCCATACTCCCGCAGCACTTCCCACAGTATCTCCCAGGGGACCGGTCATACGCCTTCTCCAAATCCACAAAACACATGTAGACAGGATGGGCATACTCCCAGCCCCCCTCTAGGATCCTTGCGAGAGATTCAACATTTCTGGATGGATCTCATCAATCCCTGGGGCTTTGCCACTGTGGAGTTGTTTGACTACCTCAGTGACTTCCACCAGGGAAATTGACGACAATCCCCCATCATCCTCTAGCTCTGCCTCTAATATAGAGGGCATAGAAGGAGGATTCAGGAGTTCCTCAAAGTGCTCCTTCCACCGCCCTATTACCTCCTCAGTTGAGGTCAACAAAGTCCCACCCTTACTGTATACAGCTTGGATGGTTCCACGCTTCCCCCTTCTGAGGTGGCGGACGGTTTTCCAGAAGCACTTTGGTGCCGACCGAAAGTCCTTCTAAATGTCTTGTCCGAACTTTTCCCACACCGCTACTTTGCCTCTTTCACGGCAGAGGCTGCAACCCTTTGGGCCCTTCGGTACCCTGCAACTGCTTCTGGAGTCCTCTGGGATAACATATCCCGGAAAGACTCCTTCTTCAGTCGGACGGCTTCCCTGACCACCGGTGTCCACCACGGTGTCCGTGGGTTACCGCCCCTTGAGGCACCCAAGACCCTAAGACCACAGCTCCCCACCGCAGCTTCAGCAATGGAGGTTTTGAACATTGTCCACTCGGGTTCAATGCCCCCAACCTCCACAGGGA
>JACXGM010013661.1:0-13525 GCA_016801145.1 Umbra pygmaea | reverse complement strand
AAGTTTGTGTCAACCCCTAAAATAAAGTTTCAGTCAACCCCTAAAATAAAGTTTGAGTCAACCCCTAAAATAAAGTGTGTCAACCCCTAAAATAAAGTTTGAGTCAACCCCTAAAATAAAGTTTGAGTCAACCCCTAAAATAAAGTTTGAGTCAACCCCTAAAATAAAGTTTGACTACTTGCAAACAACTGGTGGTCTGCAACATTAAAACCTGCCAGTTTATTCCACTGCAACTGGACGAGACGGTGTCACAAGCAGATCACAGCAACGCCCTCAGCCGGCTTGATTTGAGCTGAGACACCTCTGCAGGGCTCTGACTACATATCAAAGACTTTCAATTTTATTATTTTAAATAGATAATCCTTCTGTTTTTACCCCTTGATAAGAGCCAGCTTGTTTTCTGTTGGAACAATATATACAAATGATTATTGTTTGGCATTTCTGATTGGCTGCTGTTTAATTAAGATTGTAATCTTAAATTGCTAGCTGTTTCTGATTGGCTGCTGTTTCCCTGGGAAACTAATAAATCTGTTGTTTGTCATTTAATTATGTGATTATTAAGTCAGATTATCTATCCTGCCACGTTTCTCTCCAGCAACTCCTTGTGTTCAGATTGGGTGCCTGTAAATTCAATCGTGGAAATAATAGTTGGTGAACGTAATCATTCCTTGCACAATCTGACTAAATTCTTCTGTTTTGGATGAACAGTATGAAAATAATCGCTGTCTCAGACGACATGTGGTTAGATGAACCATGTGCACGCCCCTCAACATCCCACAGATCTGTATAAGGAGTTTGCGGAGCTGCCAACAAGACAGGATTAGTGGGAATTGGGAAGGGAGGAAAATTGGGAAAAATTCACACTAAAAGAATTAAATGCAAAAAATACATTCATCCACGATCCTCTTTAGACACTGTCATCGTCCTACATTAGCTCTGATGGAGTACATTTAAATCTCTGCTTACCCACAAACAGTGTCATTGGAGATGGATATATGTTCTGTTTCAACCCTGAGTCATTTGGGCCAGTCTGACCAAGCGGGAGTTTGGGTCATTTAGGTCTTAATGCGTTAACAAACTGAAATAGTATGTTCTCTGTTAAAGTTTAGGAAGCTGGCAACAGCAGACTGAGATGATTACACCATCCCACAGGCTACTTCCTAAACATCCCCTTTTTACTCTGAAAAAGACTCTCACTTCCTGTATATCAAGTGACAGCAAGGAAATGAAAGGGAGAACATAGAGTAGACCAGCAAAAACACAACATTCACCGCTCTCTCTGTCTTTCTGGCTCTTCATGTCTCTCAAAATGTTCTCTTGCTCGTTGGTTCATTGCTCTCAAATGTATGTACTGTATTTATATTGCCCTCAAGATCAAAAGATTAAAGGATCACTCCTGCTCAGTGAAAAGTTCAAAATCATTGTGCCAGTCATATTTCCGAAGTGACAGTCACTAAAAACACCTTCTAAGGACGTTCAGTAATTCCTGAACACGATCACAGTAAGTGTCCGGAAATTCGTACAGTGACGTCACCACAATATTTTCAAAACTTCAGCTAGATTCAGTGGAGGCGTTCCGTTGATTTCCTGATCTTTATTCGTCCCGTTTTATTCTCCAAACTACTCAATTCAACAATGGCCTCATTCAAAACTAACATTTTGTACTTTCTGAAAAGATGCGGTGATGTCACTGTGCGAATTTGCGGACCACATTGGTGGGGAAGTTGGGAATTACGAACATGCTGAGAAGGTGTTTCTAGAAACATGAACATGACCAGCACAATGATTTTGAGCTGTTTAGGGGTCTGGAGTGTTCCTTTAAGGAAATTTGTTTAAACATTTACATTGTATTTTAAATATAAAACAAACATAGATACCTTCATAATTCTACAATATTCTCAAATATGGGAACTTAGGTTAGTTTTTTATATGACTTGTGGTCTGGACACTAAATTACCAATACGATCATGCTGAAAACACTTGTACTTAAAATTCTAATGAGCTCCACCCCTAATCAAAAGTGCATTCCTATTAGAACTAAAGTAGAAAATACAAAAACACAGAACAATGTGTCTTGTTATAAAATCCATTGGCCAGTGTACTTCAAATGACAAAAAATCTAAAGTACTATGAATTTAAAATTCCTTTTACAGAAGTATTGCTCAACTCTTCATACACACACATTTATAAATAAATTCAGATGACAGATGAGGCAACATTTGTGACATTGATTTCTCTATTAGAGATACCTATGCCTATCTGTCATTGATTTATTTGAAGGGATAGTCCCAGATTTTGTCAATAGGTTAGTTATCTCTTTCCCTAGAGGCAGATTAAATATTTAGCATTTTGTGCACATTTTAAATAGCAACTGAAACTAAACATGGACACATACACATCTGAATCTGGGGAAGTAGATATAAACCCTAATTGCCCATATCCTGAACTATCCCTTTAAAGGACCTAAACGTAGTCTTTAGCTTGATTCACATGACTACTGATGTGCAATCAGCTGTAATTGGTTTTAAAGGGTAATTGCTTTTTGTGCTGATTCTATGCACCTCGTCTCATTTGAATGAAATTATAATATTAAGCTGTTGGCTAAAAACATAATTTCACTGCGAGTGTGATGACCATCTCTGCACTCACGCGCACGTGCACGCACCCACCTTTCAGCACAAAATTTCACACCAAATCTTTTAGGAAAGAAATAGGACCTAGTGTAAAGCAACGAAGAAGGCTTAGTCCCAGTTCACTTGATGGACACTTCTCCAATATTCTATAATAATCTAATACCCATGAATCAGAGATTTTTAAATAGACCCATCTGATTAGGAGAAGAGTGCCTTTGAGATTTGAATCATGGGCCCTCTGTAACAGGAAGTGACACAGGGCCGCTGACTCACCGCGGGCACCAGCAGTTTGTTGACTTCCTCCACGGCCCGCTTCAGCTTGATCTCAGCACGGTTCTGCGCATCCTCCACCGTGATCAGCACGTGAAGGTCCTCATTCAGGTGCTCCCAGTTGGGCTTTCCTCGATTCTGCTCCTCCTGTTGGGAAAGCCGAGGGGAAAAGAGTTCAAGACTAATCCAATGGCTGTACTTCATGGTTTCCCAGACACAGATTAAGCCTAGACAGGTCTAAAAGCCTTCTTGGTGTAGTAATTTTTTAGTCCGAGGCTTTTAATCTGGGTCTCGGTCTTAAACCCCATATACCATACGTTTTAAATGTCATCAGACATGAACAACCGTCAATTGAATCTTGTCAGTTTGTAACTGCCATTTTACCAATTCTAAATATTGATTTTTTAAATGTGCTCGTAACAGAAGAGGAGACATCTAGAAAACCCAAAGTAAATCCTCCATGTCAGGAGGCGTTTAAGCTCAGTGAACCCGCTGACCTCCCACATTCTTTACTAGAGCACGCTAAGAGGGTAAGGCTTTTACGGTTCCCCTTTATTCAATATACTGTAGCTAATCTGTTCAAAATGAAGCAAAAATTGCCAGTGTTTCGCCCAATGTCTCCATGTGACAAACTAAATGCGACTGTCTGGGTCCAACAATAGGGTTAAACTAGAGATGGGCTGGAGGTTAAGCAAAGTCACTCCTCACTTTATCAAGGCTCAATTCAGCACACCGGAAACTGCTAAATTAACACAATAAGTTTTTTAGTGTGTAAAAAAACACTACATTGTTATACCTATAGTAAAAACCAACTACTACAACTTCTAGGTAGACACCCCTCACACAAATATACAGTACATTCAGCTTTATGAGTTGTAGCAGTATGTCTGACTGGGGTTTAAGTCTCAACATTAGAATGAAATATTTTTGTAGTGATGAGAACAATACAACACAATAGATCCTCAAGTTTTCTCTTCTGCTTCCTGGCCAACCCAGAACTACTACATCAAACAACAAACAGCCATTATTGTACAGTGGAGCAATAACATGTCAAACAAACAAACATAGCATCTATGAACATACCCCACTTTCATCTGCCTAAACCCATGACACCAAAGAGGAAGACAGGACACAGTGTATGACATCAAAGGTCTAGTTGCTCTAAAACGTGTCTGTACCTAACCCTGAGACACAGCGTGAGAAAGTGTGTCTGATGACTGTGAGCTGACAAGGAACGAATAAAGGCCTTGTTTTGGTTTGAAAATCAGATTGTATAGATTTGATGATGCAGCATTAAATAAGGTGGCATTCGTGACACCTCAAAGTTCCACAAGCTCCACGATGATATTGCACATTATTGTATATATTCCTCAGTATTACTAAACGTCAAAATGCTTTTGTTTAAATGAGATGATAGTGCATATATTCCTCAGTTTTACTAAACGTCAAAATGCTTTTGTTTAAATGAGATCATATTGCATATATTCCTGAGTTTTACTAAACGTCAAAATGCTTTCGTTTAAATGAAATGATAGTGCATATATTCCTGAGTTTTAGTAAACGTCAAAATGCTTTCGTTTAAATAAGATGATAGTGCATATATTCCTCAGTTTTACTAAACGTCAAAATGCTTTTGTTTAAATTAGATCATATTGCATATATTCCTGAGTTTTACTAAACGTCAAAATGCTTTCGTTTAAATGAGATGATAGTGCATATATTCCTGAGTTTTAGTAAACGTCAAAATGCTTTCGTTTAAATGAGATGATAGTGCATATATTCCTCCGTTTTACTAAATGTCAAAATGCTTTTGTTTACACGAGATGAAAATAAAAAAGCAATTTTTCCAGAGTGAGATGGAGTTTTGTTGAGGCAGGGGCTGACTGATGACAAAGGCCATTGCCATGACAACCGCTTCTCGTTTTATCTGCTACCTTTTAAGCAGGAGAAGTAGAGAGATGAAGTAGACAAGATGAAAGACGTTCTAATTTACTTTGTCACAAGAAAGACAAGCCTAGTCAAACATTACCTCCTCTTAGCTCATATTCTCATATAAGATGTTTTTTTCTTTATGATTCTCCAAATGAAAAATCCAGAACTGAGCTATACGACAATCAGTAATACAAAAACAACTACATTTTCTCACTATTGTTGCAAATGGGACACTGATAGCTTGCAGCCCATAGATGTGTCCAAACGTCCATGTGGATCTAGGATAAATTCTAACATTTATTTTCAATGATCTTTTCGTTTCCCTTTGATCGATCATTCAAATGTACATTTGAAGCGGATATGTTGGATGACATATATTTTATTAGAACGTGTAATAAGCTGTCTTTTGCCACTGCTTTCCAGCAGTTGTTGCAATATTGCACACTGGGGATTGACTGCTTGAATGATCCTACTTCCAAATTACTATGAGCGTCCAACTAAGCGTCAATCACAGATTGGGTGATTATCAAAGAATCCATCACAAACAAGAGCAAATAGGCCTTCGCCATACAAACAACAATATCCTCCTATTCTCCGGCTATCTACTTTCCCATGACTTGACTTATGTCCTATTACTTTCTCATGACAAGCACTAAAAATGGATCTAAAGATTGATCCCCAGTGTGAGGCTGTCACCGAGCAGCCAGGCCACCCACTAACACATCAATAACACCAGGAAAGCCCAGAGGATCACTACGAGTGTTCAGGGAGCTGAGTGTGTACAGGTTTTGCTATATCACTGGGGACCAAACTGCCTCTAAACTGTCTCCAAACCTGTAATAATGGAATTAATATAGCAATTTTCCCTGACTACATTTAGAAAAATACAGAAGTGATGTGTAAAGTTTAATTTTGGCGGGATTTAGTGATATTTCTCTAGTATTTTTAAGGGTTGAAAGTGAATCAAAGTATTTCATTAGTTATAGATCAATAAAACAAAAAACTTACAAACCTAGCTTTTATTTACTAGAATAACGTGTCTATCAGTTTTATGCCATTGTTGTTCCCACTTTGAATATACCTAACTAAAGAAGTACAAGGAAATTTGATTATATCTGGGGAGAGGACAATTACTGTATACTCTCACCAGCCACTTAATTAGGTACACCTTGCTAGTATCCTCTTGCCTTCAGAACTAACGTAATTCCTCCTGGCATAGATTCAAAACGGTGCTGGAAACATTCCTCAAAAGGTTTGGTCAATATTGACATAATTGCATCAGGCATTTGCTGCAGATTTGTCTATGATGCAAATCTCCCATTCCACCACATCCCAAAGGTGTTCAACTCATTGTCATGTTTAAGAAACCAGTTTGAAATCATGTGAGCTTTGTGGCATGTTTTCCTGCTGGAAGTAGCCCTTAGAAGATGGGTACACTGTGGTCATAAAGGGATGGACATGGTCAGCTACAAATCTCAGGTAGGCTGTAACATTCAAATTATGCTCAAAGGGGCCCAATGTGTGCCAAGAAAATATCCCCCACAATCTTACAATAGCACCATCAGCCTGGCAGGATGGATCCATGCATTCATGTTGTTTACGCCAAATTCTGACCCTACCCCCTAAATGACACTGCAGAAATCGAGACTTATCAGACCAGGCAACGTTTTTCCAATATTCTGTTCAATTTTGGTGGGCCCATGCAAAGTGTAGCCTCAGTTTCTTGTTCTTAGTTCATAGGATTGGCACCTAGTGGTCTTCTGCTGCTGTAGCCCATCTGCTTTAAGGTTTGATGTGTTGTGCATTCAAAGATGCTCTTCTGCAGACCTTGATTGTAATGAGTGGTTATTTGAGTTACTGTTGCCTTTCTATCAGCTTGAACCAGTCTGGTCATTCTCCTCTGACCTTTGCTATCAACAAGGCATATTTGCCCATAAAACTGCCTCTCACCAAATAATTTCACTTTTTCTAACCTATCTCTGTAAACCCTAGAGATGGTTGTGTGGGAAAATCCCCGTAGATCAGTACTCAAACCGTCCCGTCTGGCATCAACAACCATGCCACGTTCAAAGTCACCTACAGTATATCACCTTTCTTCCCCATTCTGACGCTTGGTTCGAACTACAACAGATTTTTTCTTTCTGTACAAATAGTTATGGAAAATGCTTTTTCAGTCAACCTTATACTCGCTCTGGTTACTACTCTAACGTTAGTACTGTAAACTCTTGTCACGGACAGGACTGCTCCAGCAAGCGTGAGGGACACTATTTAATGCCTACAGTAGTAGATATATGCATTCAGGTGGCTTTCAAGCAATAGTATTGTAGCAATAATTTCTCCTATGAAATAAGTAACATTCTGAATATAAATAAAAAATTGGTCACACTAGTTCCCGCCGGCGACTGCACCTCTACAACTCTGTGTTCTAGACGTCTTTGCATCCAGTATGCATGTCCCCCTTTACACTGCTCACCCAACGTCATAAGCACAACATTCCTTAACACATCTTTTAACTAGCACCCTTCTGGTGTTGCCATCCAGACACCTAACTACTGTAGCTACAATAGTAGTTGGATAGCTAACTTAGCTAGCTTTTGGAAGAAAAGGCTAGCTACTATTGCAAAGTCTATGTCTGGTGAGAGTGTGTGAGAATATGACAGCATTTTGACATGAACTGTATCCCTTCTAGCAATGACCAGTCTACATGCCTAAATGCATTTACCTGCTGCCACGTGATTGGCTGATTAGATATTTAAGGTAAAGAACAGTGGAACAGGTGTACCTAATGAAGTGGTGAGTGTATGATTCTACACTGTAAAAATGACTTTGAAAAGACAAGACAACATTATATGTATTTAAATGAATATTTGCTCAAAGCATATGTAAATTAATCTTATTTTAAGGATGGTTAGATATTGATATCCTGAATACAAGATAAATATACTTTTTTTGCCAGTGTAACAATATTTTTTAGACAAGATTTATTACATTGTGCCCTTATACTTTGTCAAAATCCAGTATATAACACTTTGAAATAGTAGTACTCAAAGTCCTGTTCCCTCAGCCCTTCTTAATGGCTACATATCTCCAGCTGCGTGGTGACACTTCTATGTTTACCTATATTCCCCTGTACTCTTGTTCTCTCATTTTCCTTCTTTATTCCTATCCTTCTCTCTCCCGCTTTAGCGACAGACCTGGAGAGTAATCAACTACCATAAATCCATGGGCTAGCTCTTTTGTAATCCTAACCCCGGCAATGTGGCCTCCCTTCAAGGAAAGTCAGTCGGCCCCCACAAAGGACGCGTGAGGAGAACACAGGAGCTAAAATAACAATACAAAAAACTTCTAAGTGGGCAGAGAGCAGATGGGGAACCGTGTCGGGAGGTCAGAGGGCAACTGTGGGAAAAAGTACAAAGTGGCACTGGGTACTAATGATGGTGTCTTCCGAGGTATATCGAACATTTTTTTGCTATTTTTACAAAGACAAGGTATGTGCCTGGGCACGTTCCCAGGTGAGCCCACACCTGTGTCCCTTATCTCCCGTTGGCACCGATCCCAATACCCGTTTCAATTAGCGAGTCACTGCGGAGTAACAAGATGTAAAAGAGGTCTCAGGCAGTACTTCATGTGGTCTAAGAAATTTGGTGAAGTTTATTTTACTGAGAGGTCAATCCCGGTGAGTTTCCCTCCTTGAATCAAAGGTAGGAGATAACTGCACTACTTGGGGAGTGAGAACAGGATTCAACTGAGTCGTCACTCATCGTGTTACTGGTTGCGGTTTAATGGCAGAGGTTGTGAAAGTAAAAACAAGAGGGAACCGAGTGGGTACAACTCAGGAAATATGGTTTTGCCAGACTGGTTCTGCTACTGTTGAAAGCTTTTGAGATTGAACATTTTACACAACTCTGACCAGCTACTCTCTCTGATAGTGAACAGGTTAAGTTTGAGTGTATAGAATAACAATCGACCTTACCCTGGAATCCATACCGCTTCTTGATTGTGTAAAAACCTAGTCAAATTCTAGGCATGTTGTTAAAGCATTTAGGGCCAACCAGAGATCCACGGTTAGGTGATTTCGTACGGCACCCCCGCTTGTAACATACCAACAGGGAAGTAGAACATGCCTTTCGACCGACCCACATATCATGCCTTGTCTTCGAACAGAAGGTCAAAATTGCCACTTGTACTGTACTGTGCACTCAACGGACTCGAAAATATGATTAAAGATGTATATAAGGGAAGAGTATAGATTGTCATTTTTTATAAGAATAAGAGTGTTTTCAAAGTTCCATCCCTACATTTTATGTGAGCATCCATATTGGTACAATTCAAATAAAGCAAATTAAAGAAGTTAGTATTTATTTGCAAATCCTTTGCAATAACAGCAGTGAGACTTTGACACATTGACATTCCAAACTCTTGGTTTCATCCTTTGAGATGCTTTGCCAAGACCTTACTGCAGCCATATTGAGCTGATGCTTGTTTTGAGGAGTGAAATGCACGTGGCTAGCCTAAACATTTTCCCTGATAAATTCCTTGGTTGAGTTGGCAGTGTGTTTTGGGTAATAGTGTGGTTGCATTGTAAAGTGCCGCCTAAAGAACCTGGTTGCATTTTCTACATTTGTAGCAAAGACGATTGTGTACACCTCTGAATTTATTCTGCTGCTGCATCATTTGTTATATCATTAATAAAACTGAGTAAGCCAATTCTAGAGGCAGTCATGCATGCCCATGCCATGACACAACCTCCACCATGCTTTGGATTATCTGCAGTTCCATTTTTTCTCCAAACATTTGCCATCACTTTTATAAAGGTGCATCTTCATCTCATCTGTCCATAACATCTTTATAATTCTACTGCCAAAGACTTTAGACACTTTCATCCTATCATCCTGAAGGCTTTTGGTGACATTTTATTAGGGTTGTTTTTCACAGCTCTGGTTATTCTTCTGTTGTCAACTGCTGTTGTTTTCCTTGGGGACATGGTCGTTGTCACTTCCTGTTCTTTCATACACAGTTTTTATAGAGATTTTTTATGTTGGATTATGCCTACTATCACCAAAGTACAGAGTGCAAAAGCAAAAGCGAAGGATATAACTGAGACTGCCCATTCACAGCCCTTATGTGTGTGAACAATCAATGCATCGGGAAACACCTGATCGATTAGAAACACTTGTGAGCCAAATGTCCCAATACGTATACTTGCATAAAATGGGTGGGGTGGAACTAAATAATAGGTGACAGTCTGTACTCTTGCCTCATATTCATCTTTAAATTGTATTTTTATATGCTTTGAGCTTACAGCAAAAATAGCAAATCTGACTGTCCCAGTACTTATGGACGGCACTGTTACCGTATATTATACATGTGCACATGTAACCTTCTGCCAGAGACGCACACGTTTGGTGTACATCTGTAAGGAATGACATATGAGCAACACAAATGTCTTTTCCATCCTCAAGTTCGAACATCCTTGACTTCTACCCTTTGCGTCCCTATTGAGCCATCACACTGCTACGGGGCTTCATATCAGCTGTGAACAGACAGGAAGTAATTAAGCAGACGTTAAGATTCAGCTCAGTAACTCCCACAGGTAATTCAAACCACCCGGCAATGAGCTCAGGGTTTAGCTTGAAGACTGAACGGTTAGTTCCTTTAGTGTCGCCTGGAGACCCGCGGCAATACTGATGCAACAAACAACAACACTGATCCGTATGCAAACTGTGCTCAGCACTGCTTCAACTGTGCTACTTGGAAAGTTAAATTCACAGACTCTCATAAACTCAGAGAGGCGGGGGGGTTAGAGCGAGAGGAAGAGAGACGCATGTAATGTGTTTAACAGAAGTGCTGCTTTAGTGATATGCTGTGAGTAATGACTAAGGCAGTGTGGTTCTGGCTGGGCCTATAGTGGAGAACCTCCGTAATGTGACAGAATAATAACTGGAGTAGCTGATAGCCAACGGACCTCCAGCTGAGCAGGAGGACAAGGCAAATCCCAGATAGACAAGGAAGAAAGAGGGGAATCATGATTGTGTATTGTCTGTGTGTATGTGTGATATCTTCCCCGGGTACCCAGTGCCAGCAGCAGAAGTGCTGTGGACGTGGCGGTGTTGATGCCAGCACTGCTACTGCAGCTGACGGTGAGTCACCGCACAGCCCACAGCTGTCCCAGAGTCCTGGGGCTTCCTTTATGACCACCGTGGGTGCACAATGAACTGGGCCAACCTGGCTCGCCTCCTTTCCGTAGTCCCATAGAACAGAAGGGTCTGAGCCAGAACGATGTCTGTCATAGCGATGTGGCCCCTGACACAATGAGGGACGCCCTAACAAAATCGCAGCCCAGTGTGGCAGAGGCCCCGCCCACTCACATGTTATAGCAGCATAACACCCAGAGTCAGTTGGGAGTGTTATTCGATATCCAGTAGGGGGCAAACTTCACTCTGCTCTAAATATAAAATCCCAACGCCCCAGGGCAGTGACTGAAACATTACCATGAAATGGTTACCATCTTAGTAATCTTTTACTCAGACACTTTCACCCAATTTGTGGAGGGTCCTGTATGTCCTGTGTGATTCTGTTGAGTTTAGACACGCCCCCAGTGATATTATTCTGTAAATTTAACTATGACAAAAACGGTTTACATGCCTCAATGCCAGTAAAACGTGTTCCAGGTTCATACACCCTGTGAGCAATAGAGCCTAGGGACAAGGTTACTGTCTTAGTGATTCTCTGCAGTCACTAAAGTGTCACTGACATTTATCATAAGGGTAGGGTTGTTACCCCAGTGTCCTGGAAAAAAAAGATATCATCATGGCCTTATTCATCCCCTGCTTCCTTTTGGCAAATTCCTCCCCTGATTAATATATATATTTTTCTAAGGAACAGTCCAGACCGCTAAACAGTTTAAAATTGTTGTGCCGGCATGTTTCTGACACGACAGTAATAAAAATCACCTTCTCACCGCATTTGGTAAAAGTTTTCCCAAAACCTTTGGTGATGTCAGTGCAGCATTTTCAAATATATTTCAATCAGTGGATGCATTTTGTTGACTTCCTGATATTTATTTGTCCCGTTTTATTCTCCAATCGACTTGATTCAAAGATCGAATTACTTCAGAACTAACATAATTTTCAAAAATGTTGCAGGTGACATCGCCGAAGGTTCTTGGAAAACATACGATGGCCGAGCTGGGAATTAGCGAACTCACTGAGAAGGTGTTTTTAGTGCCTGTTGTGACAGAAACATGACCGGCACAACAATTTTGAGCTGTTTAGGGGTCTGGAGTGTTCCTTTAAGTACTACAGGTACTAAATGCATGCAATAAATAATGAATGTGTAACACCCAGCCCAGTGAGTGCTGGCGTTAACAGCAGACTGAGACTTGGACTCATTATATTATATGTATATTTTCTGTTTAGTTTGTGTTCATTTCAGTGCATTGCATGGTGTTATTAGTTCTTTGTTTTCTATTTAAATTATTTAGTAATATCCCTTTAAATGCTTGTGACACCTGGTTTGGCTATTTCTGAGGATAGGGTTTACGTTAGGTTAGGCTGGTATCTTGTAGATCTGATGATTAATGATTACGTTCAGCCGTGTAATTAGCCAGTTAGTTTGCTCAGTATAAAACGAGGCCAAACTAGAGAGAGGTGTCGGTCATTGTAGTATTGTTACGTTGTTTGAGAAGGCTGTCCGGGAGCTACACTATGTAACTTTTGAAAAGTGTGTTGTTTGAAGTTTGGAAGTTTATGCGTATGCTCTGTACTTGTATGTTAGCTGTCAGTGTCTGTGCCACTGTGAGAGCACGTTAAGCTATATAAGTATATCTGTTGTGCACTCGCTTTAACAGTTCACCTGCAACTGCATATCTCTGTATGTTCCCGGATCAATATTAAAAAAACAACAACAACCATCTACTGCCTTCGGTCTCCCTCCTCTCTACACCACAACATTGTGACAGTATGTAAGTTTCTGGATAATGGTGTCAGCTAAATGACTATAATGTAAACATTTGTAAACCAAGCTCTGTCACAATTGGCATATTTCTATGATCGGAATTTCACTTTGGGCTTTCCCATTACAATGTAGCGTGATTATCTATGGCTTATGAGACATCACAATCACTGGATTCCTTCAGTATGTGTGATGTGGGCTGGCCTGTTGGTTATCATCTGGCCTGGTTTGAGCAAGAGTTAATGGAAGAGGTGCTTCTCAGTAGCTATCTATTGGCTGTGGCAGCACGGCATTTCCACTGCCTGCTGCATTCCACAAATACCAATATGTGTCAGCAAGCATTTGTTTCACTTAGGGAGTGTGTATGTGGCATGAGACATTACACAGAGGACAAGGACAGCAGCCTCTATGCCATGCGGTAATCTAATCAACGGAGAGCAGGTAGCATGGAACAAAATAACCACTGTAACAACAATGCCCTTCAGTCATACAGAGAAAGACACAGAGGGACAGAGACAGAAAGAGCAAAAGAGAACAACAGGGAGGGACAGCGAAAGAAAGAAAGAGTGAGAGAGACAGAGAGAAAGAGAGAGCAGGGTAAAAGCAGACTAGCACCAGGAGAAGGACGAGTCACGATGTGAGGAAGACCAGTAGTTGATCAGTAACAGAGTGAAGCTGGATAACGCGGAGTGGGGCTGGGTAACGCAGAGTGGGGCTGGGTAACGCAGAGTGGGGCT
>JACXGM010013660.1:0-16140 GCA_016801145.1 Umbra pygmaea | reverse complement strand
GCCGTCTACACCTTCCACTTTTTCGGCAATGTGTATTTGCTGCACCCCCTAGTTAGCGTGTCTATTTCTGGTGGACCTGAACCTGTTTTCCTCTTTTTAAATCCTCAAGATCTCTCCGTGTAGATGATAACGAGTTGATTTAACTTGTTATGGCAATCCAAATTGGATGTATTTCCGAGGGTGTGGATGTTCTGCCCTGTGATATATATATCAGGTTTGCTGTTACTTCATGCACTAAGATGTTAATTTCTTCTTCACTAAATTTATGCTTGCGCTTTCTTTTTCCTTAGGGAGATCCATGATAGATACATACGGGGCCATTGTTTGCGCTTTTAGAGGCGCGGTAATGGAGGGCGGAGTATGCGCTGATTGCATAATGGGTATCAGGTTTGATAAATACTACGCTAAATGTGGAAGCATAGCGTGCGCAATTACCGAACTCGCATAAACAGACGCAGCGCAAACTGCGCTAGTGTTAGTAAATCAGGCCCTCTGTACGCAATTGGATAGTCCTTCAACCAATCAAACCAACAACATGAAGCTGCTTGCCATCGCTTCTCTATCATCATCGTGTTAAACCCGCCCCGGTGGATAAGCCAGTTTGTGATTGGTCTTCTCAAAATTGTAACGAAAGCAGGATAGAAATAACATACAGGTTTATAGCCTGAGCTGCAGGGCGAAATCAAATCGCCGGCAGATCGGACTGGGTTTATCCAGTCTAACTGAAGGCATGATCAAGTCTAAAAATCAATAAGAAAAGGATTTTATACAATGTGATTGTAGTAACTCTACCCCATGGTTTAGCTCCAGTAGCATTTATGATTAGTAAGGAACACACACAGAGCAATATAATAGTTACTAAATGCAATACAGGACAAGGAACAGGACGCAGCAACACAATACCCATAGAATACCCATAGAATAGAGATAGGTCTATAGTACTGCTACAAGCAGCAATACTATGGAGCACTATTTGAGACGATGCTAGAAAATAGTGAGAGGATGTGACGACCAGCCCAGGGAGGACTGCCGCACATGAACTGAGACTGATCTCTTTATCCTATATTGCCTTTTTTCAGTTCGTTTTGCATTATTACATTCTGTGCATTGCATGAGGTTTTTAGTTTAGCATATGTAAATGTCCCTTTAAGGGTTGTGACACCTCTCTCCCAGTCTGTCCCTGCTAGCATAGGACTAGGTTAGGCTGGTATCTTGTGAGCCTGATTAATATGAAATTCAGCCATAGTTACATAGCTACACTGTAAAAAATGACCGTAGAATTAACACCAAAAAGTTGTAAAATCACAGCATAAAAAAAACTGTAAATGAAAATACAATGCAAAGTGGTTTATTTGAAAAGATTTTTGTGTGGACCATTAGATCAAATATATCTTTAGATTTTAGAGGAAGATTATTTTAACAAAACCAGATTTGTATGTAGAAATTATTTATTTCTTTTGTTTTGAGAAAATAAAACTGTAAATTGAAAAACAATGTGGTGCTGTTTAAATTGCAAGACCATAATGTTGAAAAACAGCATCCTCTCATGCCATTTTGTTACTAGGCCAAAATTGCCTAGGTGATTGAAGATGCTATCATTAATGTCATAGACAGTCTAATGTCGCCTAAGAGGACTAAGTGTATAGTGGCTATTGCCATATTGTCAGGGAATCTTTAGGCCTAGTTAACATGTGCATTAGTGAATTAGTTATGAGCTCGCAAATGGAAAACGCAGCTCTGGAACTAGTCAAATGGATCTGGAAGAGGACTTTTACTTTGTTTGAACCCCTTGGAATTTCTCATGGATTTCTCTTACAACACAACGATAATCTTATCAGTAAGTAAACAATGTTTTTTAGCCTTTACTTGCTTTGTAAAAGTGTTTCCAAAGTGTTTTGTAGCCCTGTACTAAATAACACAGCATTTGTATGTATATGTCCATCATAATATACGAACAAACTTTGTCCAATGATGTCAATTTTGTGTAATATCATGTGGTGCAACCATCAAGAAATGACCACTTGGGACTTTGACGTTGAAATCCATTTAAAGACAGGAAGTTGAATCATATACTAGTTTTCCAAGGACCCATGGAGTGAGCAAGCAGGTTTGTAACTCTCTTACATACTGAGAAAAAACAACCTTTTTAACAGCTGGTATGTAGTTGCCACATTTGGATATCATGTGGTATGACCTCAAAAAAATAATGAATATTAAATTATTTCTTAAGATATGTATTTTTATTATTAATTTCATATTTGCATTTTGTGTTTAGCTAGCTTGTTTTGTTTAGGTGGCCTATTATGTGCCTGTACATTCTGACTGAATTTGAAAATATCATGTGGTGCAACCATACATCATATGGTGCAACCATTGTAGAGCTTTTTCCTTGATCTATACACGTCCTAGATTGGCAGTTTTTGGGCTTTATCTTTTATCTCTACATAAAGGTTTATTATTTTAGTATTATTTGGAGTAGATTTATGAAATGTAGTCATTTTTTAAATATTTAATGAAGAACAGTTTGTTTAATCTATATACAATTCTTGCGAATTATGTTCACTTTGATAATTATGTACACCCCTCACATTTTTGTAAATACTTGATTATAACTTTTCATGTGACACACTGAATAAATGACACTTTGCCACAATGTAAAGTAGTAAGTGTACAGCTTGTATAACAGTGTACATTTACTTTCCCCTCAAAATAACTCAACACACAGCCATTAAGGTCAAAACTTCTGGCAATAAAAGTGAGTACACCTGTAAGTGAAAATGTCCAAATTGGGCCCAATTAGCCATTTTCCCTCCCTGGTGTCATGTGACTCAGTAGTATTACAAGATCTCAGGTGTGAATGGGGCGTAGGTGTGTTCAATTATGTGTTATGACTCTCACACTCCCTCAAACTGGTCACTGGAAGTTCAACATTGCACCACATGAAAAAAAAATTGTTGCTCTAGATAAAGATGGCCTAGGCTATAAGAAGATTACCAAGACCCTGAAACTGAGCTGCCAAGACCATACAGCGGTTTAACAGAACAGATTCCACTCTGAACAGGCCTTGTCCTGGTTGACCAAAACAAGTTGAGTGCACGTGCACAGCGTCATATCCAGAGGTTGACTTTGGGAAATAGACGTATGAGTGCTTCCAACATCGCTGCAGAGGTTGAAGGGGTGGGGGGTCAGCCTGTCAGTGCTCAGACCATACGCCGCACACTGCATCAAATTGGTCTGCATGACTGTCATCCCAGAAGAAAGCCTCTTCTAAAGATGATGAACAAGAAAGCCCACAAACGGTTTGCTGAAGACAAGCTGACTAAATACATGGATTACTGGAACCATGTCCTGTGGTCTAATGAGACAAAGTTAAACGTATTTGGTTCAGATGGTGTCAAGCGTGTGTGGTGGCAAACAGGTGAGGAGTACAAAGAAGTTTGTCTTGCAAGCATGGTGGTGGGAGTGTCATGGTCTGGGCCTGCATGAGTGCTGCCGGCACTGGGGAGCTACATTCGATTGAGGGAACCATGAATGCAAAGATGTACTGTGATACACAGAAGCAGAGCATGATCACCTCCCTTTGGAGACTGGGCCGCAGTATTCCAACATAACGACCCCAAACACACCTCCAAGATGACCACTGCCTTGCTAAAGAAGCTGAGGATAAAGGTAATACACTGGCCAAGCAAATCTCCAGACCTAAACTCTATTGAGCATCTGTGGGGCATGCTCAAATTGAAGGTGGAGGAGTGCAAAAAGTCTAACATTCACCATCATGTTCATCATCTCTAACATAGTCGTCATGGAGCAGTAGAAGTGAACTCCAGTAGCAACCTGTGAAGCTCTGGTGAACTACATACCCAAGAGGGTTAAGGCAGTGCTGGAAAATAATGGTGGCCACACAAAGTATTGACACTTTGGGCCCAATTTGGACATTTTCACTTAGGGTTGTACTCAGTTTTGTTTACACTGTTATACAAGCTGTACACTCACTACTTTACATTGTAGAAAACTGTAATTTCTTCAGTGTTGTCACATGAAAAGTTATATTTAAATATTTACAAAAATGTGAGGGGTGTATTTACTTTTATATGAAACTATATTTATTATTATTGATATTAATATATTTATTCATGACTGTTTTTGTCCATTTTATCAGATTCCTCTGTCAAACAAATGATTGACAAAATGATTGCTGTAGACAGCGTGTTATTTCTGACCCTGCAGCAAGATTGGAATACCTTGCTAGAAAAGAGAAGGTTAATATTACAACTACATAAAGCAATTGGAAGTATATGATGAGATTCCATATGTAAGTCAGGTCCTTGAGGTTGTGGTAGAGGAAGTCCAGGTTAGGTGCAAGGGGCAGTCGGTTGAGAAATACTTATTCTTGTGTCCACAAATTCCAGATGTCATTTACTACCGAAAGAAATATTTTCATGCTCAGAACCTGAGCCTGCAACTTCACATTAATCTAAGTTGAGCAGCCAAGATTGGGCAAAGTTCAGAAATGCCTGACGTAAAATCCAAATAACCATCAGTTGCATGATGAAATGTTAGGTGATGAAATTAAATAAAATTTCTGTTCAAAACAAGGCCACTAATGTGTGCTACAATTATAAATGTATGTAATGATGTTTATTTTGGAAAATGTTTAAGAAATGTTCATAAAGATTCCGTACATTTTTTATAAAATCTGGTTTAAATCTTTTTTGTATGGAATGTATTGTTTATTGATGTCTTTTTATAATGTAATGAAGTCCTAATGTCATTTGGAGCGACCACTCATCATGTGGTGCGACCAATAATGGCAATAACTGTATTAAATTCAAAATAAAATACTATATTTTTGTGGCTGAAATATTAATTACTGATAAAATATGCTTAAGTGAATGGTATTTTTAAAACATTTGTATCAGTTAAATGCAATTTACAGTTTATGTGTTGCACTTTAGGATTCATAGAAACGAACCACGCTGTGTTTTTAAGTGTGCTAGCACTGATTGCAGGCAGACATTTTGCACATATGCAGCATTTAAGGGTCACTTCTATCGAAAACACAATGTGCCAGCGCCGTCAGTTAGTGCTAACACTGGCACAGCCATTGTATCAAATTTCTAAAACTGCAAGGGCAGCTCCTACTTCCAGCTTCAATAGTACAGATAATTGTTGAAGAGATACAAAATGTACATGAATTAGGCCTTGATTACACTTTGAGCAAATTACACTCACTCTTGAAAGATGAGTTAAATCTAACTGATGATGTGATGGGAAACGTCTGTGATTGTATTAAGGATTCTGATCAGTTTTTCTTCATCTCACAAAGGCCCATTGATAACAACCTATGCAAGAGCTCAGACATTCAAACGCATGTTTAATTATGTAGAGCCCAAAGTAGTTAGATTAGGATATGATGAAAATATATGTCAGAGGATTGCTTATTACACTGTGAAGCAAACATTGATTAGCTTACTAGAATCAGAATGTTGGAAGAATTCAGTGTTGCAACAGTCAAATGAAACAGATGCATGCGTTCTTAGTGACATTTGTGACGGACAAGCCTTCAAGTCCAACCAGTTCTTTATTGCAAATCCAGGAGGCCTGCAACTTATTTTATACCAAGACGCATTTAAAGTAGTCAATCCTCTCGGCTCAGCAAAAAAGACACACAAAGTTCTCGCTGTTTATCTTTCTGTGGCAAATTTGGCCATTCATGTGCGGTCTAACATGGATCATATGTCCCTAGTCTTGCTGTGTGGAGAGAATGACCTAAAACAATTTGGATGTGCTAAAGCTTTTGCTGACATGTTATTGGATCTGAAAGATTTTGAAGAAAATGGAGTCACTGCAGGAGGGGAAACAGTCCAAGGGGCTTTGTACACTGTATTGCAGGGGATAATTTAGGGTCACACAGCATTTGTGGGTTTACTGAAAACTTTAGTCATTCTCGTTATTTTTGCAGGTACTGTGAGGTCACCAGAGACGAATTTCAGAAAGAACCCAATCTTTGCGGACAGCAACGAACCGCTGAAACCTACAACGCTGCTGTTGCCTCTCTGTCTGAGGAGAAGAGAGAAGTCAAAGATATAAAACTGAGGTCTGTTTTCAATGATTTGCCAAACTTTCATGTATGCCAACATGGTCTCCCACCTTGTTTAGGCCATGACATTTTTGAGGGTGTCTTGTCCTATGATCTTGCTCTGTACTTGAAGTATTTAATCAAAGAAAGGAAATGGTTCACATGTACCCTATTGAACAGAAAAATCAAACAATTCAAGTACAGAGGCTCTGATGCTTTCACCAAGCCATGCTCTGTCAAATCTGGTGCACTCAAACTCTCTGGTCAAGCTGTCCAAAACTGGAATTCTTTTAGGTTGCTACCTGTTCTTATTGGCGACAAGGTGCAAAATGCAGATGATGATGTGTGGCAGTTGACCCTCCTCAAAGATATTGTCGATATGGTTTGTGCGCAAAAGATTTCGTTGTCACAGGTAGCTTATCTTGACATCATAATCCAAGAGTATCTGGATTCAAGAAAGTGTTTGTTTCCTGAGAGTACTCTAAAACCAAAACACCATAACATGAGACATTATCCGTCACTAATTCTGAAATTTGGCCCTCTTATCAAATTATGGACGATGCATTTCGTAAGTAAACACAGCTATTTCAAGAGATGTGCCAGACATTTTAAAAACTTTAAAAACATTTGCCTAACTTTTTCTGAAAGGCATCAGATGTTTCAGGCATATTTCTCGGCAGGACAAGGATGCAGTGTGCTTCTGCAAATTAAAAATGGTTGTACTTTTATATAAATCATGCTGTTAGTGAATTTGGATTTTCAGAAAATTATACCATTGTCTACACAGAAATTAAGTACAAAGGTACATCATACAAGAAGGGCGATTTCTTAGTATTGAATAATGATGAGTCCATGGAATGTAGGGAGCTAGTCATCATTTTAGTTAAGGATAATGCCACTGTGTATTTTCTTATGGACACACACAAATCTGACCATCTTCCCAAATACCATCTCTGTGAGACAACAAGGTACAGGAATGCAGTGTGTTAACATTAATGACTTGGTAGACTTTTATCCATTAACATCATACATCATTGATGGACACAGATTCATTCCACTCAAACACAGCGTTTGTCAAAATGATCTTGGCCATGTTTGAATAGTTAAAAATATTAAAAGTTATAGTTGGCCAGAAATGATGAATGGAATGATAATTTTAGCCTTATGTGGTTTTCTATTTTCTATCTCCACTGACTGTAGTTTTGAACCTATTTCATATTGGAATTAGAGTTGTGTCTAATATAGATACAATATGTAGTGTTCCTGAGTAAATCTATCAGCTACTTTTGTAATTTCCTTTTGTCTTAAATGCAATTTGTAGAGATGACCGAACCATTTCTACGTTCGGCCATCATGGAGGTCTTGCCTGACCTTCCAGAAGTATTGAAGGACATCTTGGTAGAAACTCTTCAATCCCTGGGGATAGAGACCCATGATGACTTTCAGTTTATTAAGGAAGAGGATTTGTTGTCAGCCTTGAGGCCCATACAAGCCCAGAAGCTGGTTGCTGCATGGAGTCTGAAAAGTAAGTTCAGCATTGCTGTTCATGATGTGTCCAGTTATCAACATGGCTATATAAGCTCAGTAAAAATATAAAAACATCCATATTATGTCTCTGTTTTGTGTATGTGTATTTTTAAAGGCCAGGGCCAGGAAAGTGGTTCTTTAAGCCTTGCTACCTTACCAGGACCTTCCACGTCCGTGCCGTCTCTGTTGCCAATGCCGTCGTCCAGCTGCTGTCAGAGCCCAGGTCGCTCTTTTCCAGACTCATTCCAGATTCCATGGGGAGAGTTCCCTGAGGCTTTGATGCAGGCTTTGGATAGAGGTAGACGTCCAGGTCCAAGTTTGAGGAAGGAGATGGTTAGAATTGTGGTCCGTGAAATGATGAAAGTAACACCGTCCATAAGTAAAATGAACGCTACTGATGTGGCCAAAACAATGGGGCAAAATACCCAAAATCACTTCAAGATGTCATAGAGGGTGACATAATAGGCACTGGGTACCATTCCATAGTGAAAAAAGTTCAAAACAGAGTTGAAAATGTGAAACGGCCTTCAACACCAAAAATAACAAAAAAAATAGTCACGATTCTAACAGTGAGGAAATACCCCCTGAAAAACGGGCAAAAAATCAAGACACTTATGGGTGCATCCATTGGCATGTGACGTTTTTGCCCCTTGGAGAAACAGTCGAAAGCCAGCAGCAAAAAAAAGAGAAGCTTAAAAGTCTGTTTAGACAAAGTGATCAAAGTCCGGTTTCTTTGAAATTGCTGATAAAGTCGACATTCTATACCCAAAGAGGTCAACAAAGGGAAAGATGTAAAGTACCTCCTTGAAAACTGGCCATATTGGTTTAATGAGACTGGCATGATGGTACACTTCAACGAGCTCACAGGAGTAGATCTGAAGGAGACCTTCCTGAAGAATGTGGAACAGAAGGGGGAAAGGCTCTTGCACTTCATGAAAACTGTTGCTGTGAATAAAACCAAAAGATTCTATCAAGCTGCGACGAAGCTACAACTGCTGAGGGGAGAACACACAGGATCCTCTGAAGATGTCACAGATATGGTGCTGCTTCTGCTGGCTTACTTTGATGAGAAAGAAGATGTGATGTTCCATTATGTGGAGGACAATTGTCTGGCTGGGGAAGTGGACATGGAACGAGTTCCCTTGACTCCCACGATTGTTGTGTGTGGTAAGTTAACCTCACTCACTCACCTGCGTTTAAGATGAAGGGCAGAGACATAGACGGGTGTATGAACATGATTAATTCTGGGATAGAAATAATGTAAATCTGTCTCAGATTTCTTCATTTCTATGCCAGAATTCATGTTCATACAGCATCTGCAGCAGTCGGCCTCAGCCATTCATCTCAAACGCCCCCACTCACACTCTCTCACTCTCTCACTAGTGACAGACATGTTAAATGTTAACATTGTTGTTGGATTCTGTTTGTTTTTTTGTAGGACAGTCCTGCTATTCCTCTAGAACGATGATGCTGAGTGTAGATCAAGTCATTGTGAATGATGTTTGCCAGCTACTATTGCTTTAATATCCATTATCCATCTACGCTTGCATCGACCCTGGAATTTCTACAGAGGTAAGGTTTTAGATTTTTGTTTTGCTATTTTTTTATTCTATTTATTTGGTCATTCGGCTAAAGCTTTTATCAAAAGCGACTTGCACATACAAATACCTTCAGGGCCAATCTCCCCTAGAGCTGTAACGACCAGCCCCGTATTTTACCGCCGCGGGAACGGTATTATTCTGATTTCGTACTAAATCTATCATGGCTCGTGATAACCCCGAACAACAGGGCTAAGGGCTGAATAATGCCAGTTACAGTTTAATTAAAGGAAAACTGTAACCCGTATTCTAACTTGTTTGTCTTTCACTATGGACTGATTTTACTTATGGAGATGGTTGTTTCATGTATAAATAAAGTAGTCTGTGTTTCTACTCTCTTCTGTTTTCCCTAGATGTTTCTTTTCTATTAATCCGGAGAGGGGGACGATAGTGGAACGAACAAACGCAACACGTTTGCATGTTAATCCAAGAGTCCTTACCTTGATTCAAGACCTCTCCGACCATGAGTGGCGAGCCGTTTAAAAAGGTATGTGAGCTAGTGTTGATTGTCCTTGATTGTTGACTGACTTGACTAATGAAACTAATGAAAATTATTGTATCTTTCTCTCTTCTCTTTTCCCCTAGGTGTTTCTTTAGTCGAGTGGCCGCGAAGGTGAACGCCCATATCTGTTTCTCTAGATGTTTCCCTAGATGTTTCTTTTCTGTTATTTCGGAGAGGGGGACAAGAATGAACAAAAGCATCACGTTTGCATGTTAATCCAATAGTCCTTACATTGTTTAGGACCTCTGATGGTGAGCCGTTTAAAAAGGTATGTGTGCTAGTGTCAGTTGTCCTTTATTGTTGACTGACTTCATAAATGAAACTATTGGGGATGATTGTGTGTTTCTTTCTCTCTTCTTCTAGGTGTTACTTCAATTGAGTAGTGGCTGCGAACCCCCATATCTCCTTTGTTCTCTCTCTCTCTCTCTCTCTCTCTCTCTCTCTCTCTCTCTCTCTCTCTCTCTCTCTCTCTCTCTCCCACAATTTTTCAACAATAAATTTGCATTCTTGTGAATTGAACACTGACTAATGAGTGGTTTGTTACAGCCTAACATAACATTTAGAAGTAATTTCAAATGGCTGCTATTTTTTCATCCAGATATGTAGGGAGAAACATGATGGGAGTAAAGTATGTTTTCTTCTTTTTAGTGTGGAATGAACATACATATTTAGTCAGAATCAAGCTTTTGCTATGAAATAAACTTTATTTTCCAGTAAATAAGCCCTGATGTAATGTTAAATAAACAGCCGGATGTACATTTCACTGAGCAAACTTGTTAAGTTTAGCATAGCAGTGATGTAAATATCACTGAATCCCAATATTTAAATTACATGTTTAAACTGTTAAATTTACTCAACAAACTTGTTCACTTCAGTGTAACAATGATGTTAATATAACTGAAATCCAATGTTAAATATACATGTTTTAAATGTTAAATTTACATGTATTTTCGTAAGTATTTTATGTTTTGATGTGTTTTTTACAGTATTGTTCTGGTAACCACAGCTGCCAGTTTTTTTCCGTAAAAACAACAGGATTGTTTTTACAGTGTAGTTAAGGTAACGCATATAAGTGGGACAGACTGAGAGAGAGGTTGTCGGTCATTGATGATTATTCTGTTTGATTTCACAATACGTACGTTAGTCGTTCGTTTGGATATTCCGTTTGTGGTTTGCTGTACACTGGTTCCTGGTGGATATCTTTTCATGGATTTGTACCCTCTGCTATTTTGTGCCCTCTCCACTTATGAGTTGTAAGTACAGTACATATATAATGTAATATATTAAGCGTACATACTCAGATTACTAACGTGTTCAGAGCTGCGTTCAAGAGCATAGTAGATAGTAATCCATAGTTGTTGTGCATGTTACCTATATATACCATCAAGTCTGTGAGAAGAAAAAGGAAGCTAGTATTGTGTTCTGCTGCCTTTTCACCCAATATCTCAATAAATATACCATAAGATCTACTACATCTACCTGCTTGTTGGTCTCCCTCTCTCCACCTACCTACCTACACATGTTACAAAGGAAAGGCTTCCTCAGCATATCTAGATTTCTCTATCATACGAGCAAGTAAAAGTCCTTTTATGTAACAAGCTGGTGAACTTTGTAAAAAATAGTACAGTAAAAGGAGGAAGATGGGTACAAGATGAAAATGTACATCTTTAGTTTACTACTGAATTGCACAAGTCTTGCAGATGTGTGACATTCTTGTCTACATAGTTCTTGGTAGCAGATATAATTCCTCATTAGTAAGTTGCTCGATTGACAAAATCAAGAAACAAACACAAACATTAGGTATTAAAAATAAGCCAGATAATCCAGACATCTCCTTAGATGAACTCCAAGGTGCTTTAGCAGAGGAATCTGACAGGAATATATAAAGTGAAAAGGCCATGTCTTCCAAATCTCCATTCATTGAATGCTTTGTGAAAATACCTGGACACATATTTGAGTACATTCATCTTGGTACTGAGTGGAACCTAAACTGTTCACAGAATCTTTTAGAGAAACTTTTTAAAAACTTTCTTCCAGTCACTCCTATTTGGTCTGACCTTACTGGACATTTAAAGAGATTTTCATCAACATATTCAAAAGTACGGCAAAGCAATAAAAGCACAGCTATCAGCAAAGTAATCTTAAAAGAACACCAAACCTTTGTATTTAAGTGTGAAAGAACAATGTGTTGATGAATGTATTGCTAAACTGCATACATTCTACGTGTCATACCGAAGAGACATTTGTCAAAAAATCTATCAAATCAAGAGAAAAAGACAAGACATTGACCCACAGCCTGAAGGAAGATGGAATAAAAGACTGAAAGTACCAAAACCTCTTTTAACGTCTTTTCAAATGCCACCCAATGTCGATTCTAAAATGTATTCTCTGAATAAGAAAGTAAAACCACTTTTCTGCCTAAAGAGATGAATTGGGATTTAGCTGAGATACATAAAGAATTACTATATGTGGATTAAACATATCCTAGTGAACATTTATACATCGCACATGTTTAGGCACAAGTGATAGTTTAGTTTTTATAGAGCAATCTGCATATGCAATTATGACCTTCAGTGAGTTGAATGGGAAAGTGACGTGGGGCTCTGTTTTTGTGTTGCTGGCTATACTGCCTCAAGTGCCTGAGGATTTGAGACTATATTTTAATTCAACACATCCTAGTGAACAGTTATCCATAGCACGTTTCGGCACGAGTGATAGTTTAGTTTTTAAGAGACAATATATTTAATAAAATTTAGTGTACAGCATATTTTTTACAATTGTTGTTAAAAACATATAATTTTTTTGTATCAAAAAATTTTAATAGTTCCTTAAACACACAATAAATTTTGATTTGATTACAATTTATTTGCTTTAAAATGACTTTACCATAATTATTTAATGCATTGGAATAAGCGCTAATATTTTGAAAAACTAAATCTGCGTTCTTGTTGCTAGTTGAAACAACGGAAAAACAGCCAATCACAATTTACCTTCTTCATTAATCTCCGATTGGTTAATTTTGTTGCTGATTTTGTAACACTGTTGCTAGTTGAATAATCGTGTCTGTAAAGGGTTGAGCGTGAATAAAGTGAAGAGGTTGAGAGAAAGCTGGAGCACCTGAGAAAACTGCATGAGAATGTAATGTTCTTGCAAAATATAGTTATCTGCACATGCCACCTCAGATTTTTTAGTCAATTGGATTTTCCTTTAATATCAGTATTTGCGGGCACCGGTTTCCGTATGTTGTGCACACTGTGCCCCATTAAAAAAATAGGTGCATGACACTTCTGCTCCTACTATTCTCCTGGGGCCTCATGTTTAAACGTTGTGTGCGCACGAAAAGATTGCAAACGTTGGATTTCATGCACATCGTGTGATGTTTAAAAAGTAACTTGGCGTGAGAATGTGCGGGGCATCACGGAAACTTTTGAGCAGACGTGAGAATGTGTCCGCAAAGTCTTGTCTGGCTCTGAAACGTTGCAAATTCTAACTGAAAAGTGCCATAACTCACCAAACATTACAAAATAAAGTTTCCGCTACAATTACTGTGATATGTCTGTGACGTTGACTATTCAAAAAACATAATTACCTCAGCCAATAAAAGTTTGATCATTGATGTGGATGATTCACATCAAATTGACAAAACCAAAACGGGAAATGCTATTAACTGTTTAATCCGCCACCACATAATAAGTTTGATCATTGATATGGATGATTCACATCAAATTGACAAAACCCACTTAATGACTTCTGTTAAACTTGAGGGTGTCAAATGAATAACATAATCACTCAGGATATGCATGTCACCCTCTGTATATGGTTAATATTGCACGCAGCACCAGTAGTGGCGCCAGAGTATTTAATTTGGCTAAACTACAGTGGGGCTAATCCACACACCGGTGGGGCTCAAATCAACATCTGAATTTGAATGTTAATACATACACAATAGAATAGAGCATAACATCCTTCCAAGTAGCTAGAAATACCACGCTGGAATGACTCCTTTTTTCACACGCAAATTACATCAAGAGCAACAGACGTGGAAAGTCACTACTACTGAGTTTAGGCAATAGTCTATTTGCGCTATTTCAACTTGTTCATTTTGTCTGGCCAACCTGTCCAGTACACACCCATAGAGGTGGGCAAATCGATCCAAAAATATCGATACTATATTTTGTTTTTGAAGAGTGATTTTAACATTAATATTATCAGATACCAGTTCCAGTTTGTCTGTCCTACCACTTTCCAAAGAATAGAACTGCCAGTGCAATGCTCCGTTGTCATGAACACACACACACACACACACACAAACACACTGACACACACACAGAAACTAGAGATCGATGGAGAGAGAGAGTGAGAGAGCAACATATGATAGTTAATGGAGCACAACAGGTGACACCGAAGCAGAGTATGTGAGCAGAGTTGGGCATTTGGAAATCCCGCTCCTCCCTCACTGAGTGGTTTTTGCTCTCCGCTCCACCACTCCACACCTTAATGACACTCCAAGTTCGTTCCAATTTTTTTTAAGTATTATTACAATATTAACAAAACCCATCCATTGTGTGACCATGTATGTCGATCACTGAAATATTGAAACTAAATTGACTTGAATTGTTATAACGTTGTTTAAATTAACATGAAAGTGTGACCATGTAGCTACATGAAAAAACGAACCGTTTTTAAAGTACAGTATACAATATCTCATTTTACAAATATTCTGAATGTATTTTCTATATAAATTGTGAAGATAAATTAAAATGTTAACAAACTTAAAACAGATTCCATGTGGGCATAAAATGAAAATTGGGTATAAATGTAAAACAAAGTGAATGAACTAAATGTTTTAATTGCTCGTTTTATAACTCAGTCTAACTAGTAGATACGCACCTAAATTCTTTCTGTTTGCATGTGTACACTATTGTGCTTGCAAAAGATAGACCTATGTCTTTTCATATTCCATAAAGACTCTTTCGTCATGACGACTATATAACCTCACTCCTTTTCCTGCACTTGGTGCCCTTCATCTTTGTAGGTAATCTTGATTTTGCACCTATATGTTTTGTTAGTTTATTAAAGTATTTAGCGAACTCCATGATGACAAATTAACAATGCTCACTAGTCAGGCAAGTAACCTACACATGTAGAGGATAATTACGCTGGCCATGTCCTGACCATGTGAAGTGAGCGCTATTCAAGCGGTACTGGAGAGATATTGAGCGCGCTCCAGTATAACTGAGTCCGCTCTGCTCCTAGTTCCGCTTCCACATTCTGCACCGAAGCCACGAAAAAATGCAACTAAGTCAGCACAGTTGATATTCCATGGTGGGGCTAAGGTGGGGCAAACACAATTCTTGGTTGGGCTGAAGATCAACCAAGCCATACCCTGCCACCGCCCTTGCACAGCACTGTGGTATAACTGTTATTTCGACACTAATATATTCGGAGGCAGCAGGGGGTTTCATTGATGAGAGGTTAGTGAGGAGGTTCTACATCCCATAAGGACTCTTGGCACTGGTGGTCTATTGGAAACTGGGTTATTACGCATGTAGCAGAATGCCTTCGGATCATGGTTGATGAGAGGCATCAGGAACACCTCTCTTTTTTGTTATTCCTTCCTCTTCACACCAAATACCCTGGTTACGTGCACATAACCCAGTGATTTCTTGGACAGAAACGAGGATCTGGCAGTGGTCTCCAGAATGCCAAGATCGCTGTTTGATCCTGAGAGTTAATTTGACTACAGTGGAGAGTCCCGTTGTGTCACAAGCGTTATCTATATCATCAGGGTACCATGACCTACAGGCAGAGGTGTGAGTAACTCACACGTGCAAGTCACAAGAAAGTCTCAAGTCTTAACCTTCAAGTCTCAAACAAATTCCAAGTCATTGTGGTGAGAATCAAGTCAAGACGTGTCCCTGCTATAGGTCAAGCAAGTCAACTCATTGCTCAGATCAAGCAAGTCATAAGTCAAGTTATACGACATTCTGATCTACCCCAGTTTTTATGCAATGGCAGCATGTGAAACAATATCATAGTGTTCCCATGTGATATTTCCATTGGATAAGTCTTTTTGTCATAGGAAAGACATTTTATCACATAATGTAAGATAATTGGCCATGACATGTGTATTTTGGACAGGATTTTTTTGTTATTTTATGTATTAGTAATGAATAAGCCTAATTCTGCCCATTTACCACAACGCTAACTAATAGATGGAGTGGTCTGCCCGTTCCTGTAACGATTCCCAATTCCCCTTCCTTGGACACTGCCACTTCCCTATTTCATCCCGCTGAGAACTACAATTCCCATTCACCAGTTCTACTTCCTGTGGACTACAGCTTCCCTAGTCATACCTCCTAAGAACTACAGTTCCCATACCCGGACTCAATTATCATGATTCACCACACCTGCTCACTCCATTTTTGTATATA
>JACXGM010013659.1:0-22811 GCA_016801145.1 Umbra pygmaea | reverse complement strand
ATTCTCCCATACAGGGGATTTAAATGACGCGGGACGTCCAAGCTCCTCCGTTCCTCCGCTCGCCATGACCATGCTGTGAGCGCCTGAACATGCGCAAAACTTTTTTATTTCAGTAATCAATCCGCGGATCACGTGTGTCCCGAACCGAAGATATTGATCCGAACGGATCACGGATCAATGACGATCCGTTGCACCACTACTTTGCACTATTTTATTATGCTTTATTAAGCATTTCTTAAAGCTGCATTGTTTAAGAATTGCTCCCATCTAGTTGTGAAATTGTATGACAAGCAAATGAAGCCCCTTGCTTTATTATACCAGCAACGTGAACCTGGATATTCGTTTTTTCTTTCAAATCAATAGCGGTCGTTTTGATTCATTGCAATGATCATTGTTTAATTCACTACACAGCCTGTGAATTGTAACCAAATGCAATTGTATTGTGTGTAAAGAAACAATAAGAGCATGTGATAGCAAAAAAATGTTTTATTAATAAAAGTAACAAATGTTTTACACACAATTTGATTGAATAAATTGTCAGTGTCTCATGTGAAAACACAATGACATTTGAAAAACATTCACTAGTCTGTTTTATTCCAACAGAATACTAATTTTAGCAAAACATGAACATGGACCTTACCTGTGCAATGAATAAACAATGATTATTGCAATGAACCACGAGCGCTATTATTTTGAAACCGAAAATCTGAGTTCGTGTTGCCAGGCGAACGTTCTTGTCTACTGTACAGCTTGAGCCAGCGCTGCCATTACATGTCCTCGAGAATAGGCATGATCTTACATCTTCAACAGACTTTGAAATTTGCCGGCAGTCTTGAGTAATCTCACCCTGGCATTCGTCACGGTGCCACTGGTGTAAAAGCGTGAAAGGCTGAGCTTGAATGTCCAGGTATGTCCCTCTTTGGCTAATGTATTTTAAAGATGAAGGCGTAACATGGCTGCCGCAATTCGAGCGGCACCATTGTATGTATTGTGAATGGAAGATTCTACGCTTACGAAAATTTGATTAGTTGGTGGAAGTTATTACACATGAATGAGTACATATTTTTAAAAGAACAAAGGTTTTTTTGCTAAGAATCAACTCTAAGAAATACACAGTGTAGCTTTAAGTATTCTATTTTTGCACCTTAGTGTAACAGATAATTGTTAAGTGTTCATTGTGATTTTAGACTTATATTTACATTTTAATTATTTGAGTGTTTTCCATGGTTGTGTTGACGTTTCTGCCTTTATAACTGAGGGGATTATAATAAGTCGAAGATTATTTAAAATAAAAATGTTTAAATTTAATATTTTTTCCTGCTCCTTATTCTAAATAGGTCATAAAACGGATCAATAATTATCGATATCGACCGATATGAAACACTTATATCATGATAGAGTTTTCAGACATATCGCCCAGCCCTAGTTTTAACCATTTGTGGACTAGCTCTGAGTCTAACCTGAGCCTTTAGTTGTTTAAGTTACCGTATCTAGGTGCTTGTTGAAAAGAAACTAAAGTTGGTGTGAGTGGCCTATTGTTTAGCTGAAGCAAGGAAACTGGATAGTAGGCCTGCACGATTAATCTTTATAAAATCGCGATCTCGATTCTCCCCTGTTCCCGATTTAATTTTAAATGACGAATGATTAAAAAAAAAATGTTCAAGGAGTTCAGATAGAGCCTGTCAGCTCAATGTTTTATATCACTATTTCTGGTAGCCTACTGTACTTAAATGGCCATTATGTACTTTATTTTCCTTATTCATTGAAGCCTCTATTTTTTCAGGCTTGTGTTGATCCGCAATGTGCTAAAACAATACTGCCAAAACAGTACTGCCAATTTGTTTTGTTGTGGTTCATATTAGGGATGGGCTGATACCACTTTTTATGGAACGAGTACAAGTACAGAGTATTTCATTTTGGGTACTACCAATAAGAGTACCGATACAAGTACTTTTAATAACTATGCCAAATGTCACATTTATCAAGCTAAAATCAGCTATTTCTTAGATGTTGATCAGCCAATTCAAATATAGAAAAGTAAATGTTCTTACGTATCCAGAATAACATCATTTTTTTAATGTTTTATTATAACAGGTACACAATTATAAATGTGCTATCACTGTAATCTATTGAACAAAAATAAATAGGCTACAACCTACATCGAATTTCCTTTAAGTTATATTTCTTAACGTTAGTATTTGAGAACTTCCACTACTTTGTTCACTTAGAGACTGTTCTTTATTTATTTAAAGGGGCTACCGGAGGAGTTTTGGGATCTTTAGTCAAAATAGACCTGACCCTCCCTTCGCCAGCAATACATTTTTCTATGACACTCCAAAATTATTGGGAAAAGAGGCATGACCCTCCCCAACAATTTATTGATGCCTTCTGTACTGGTTTGAGCTTGGCAACGATGTACAGATAGACACTGTTTTTTTACAATCATGACTTAACCTCTGCTTTCTCATCTCACACACAACACTCCACCAAGATGGTGGCCATTTCAGTAGATTTACTCACTAACATTGTTGTGGAAACATTATAGGCATACCTGCCTACCTTGAGAAATGTTTGTGAGTACAACTTCAGTGCGGACACAGCGTTTCACAGAGGTGCACAGCATTTGGGAAGTGGGCATTCCACCATCTCAATAAGCCCACAAAAAACAACATATGCACACTTATAAAATTACTTATTTAAATTACTTGGATATTACATGATACAGTGACTACTCTATTAGGGCCCTTTCCTATTGCTTGTAATTCAACAACCAAAAAAGTGCAATCTCTTGTCTGAGAGGCTTATGAAATCCTAAAACTGACTATACTCAGTGGCAATTTTAAACATAAAATTAGAATGAAAACATACCATTAGGTTCTGCTATTATTAATATTACTAGAGGGTAGGGCACACTAATTATAACATTTCCAATTATTGGGATAGATGCTGTGGCAGTCATGTAGTATTCCCCTGTGAGCATTATAGTCAATCCTGCAATTATATTTTTATTAAATAGTAAGTCTGCCTCTTCATCCAACATCACCAGCACGTCCTATCAGCTAAGGCTTGCTGCACTAACGTGAAATATTGCTGTAGATAACGTGCTGTCACATGAATCACACAAGTGTGCAAGCACTATATAGGACTATGCATTTAACAACTATAGCTATCTGTGTCTTTTTAATGAGCAAAGTCTCTCTACAGCTAGTTAACTAAAAGCTGTGAAGTTAGTTAGCTTCGTAAGCTCTATGTAGCTAACCTACCTGCATTATTAACATTAGTTACTGTAGCTAGCTACCTAGCTACCTTGTAAAGATGTCAGCAGAAAAGCTAGCAAACTATGACAGTGTCGGTTAGCTATGTGCTTGAGTAGCCCCTTTTCAAACATGTATTGGCAAAAAGTTTGGTCAATTTCCCTACCAGTTTTCTAACGCATCAGTGGTGGGTCATTGTCAACGGGCGAGGTGGAGCTGCCATGAGTGAATCCAGCAGCTGTATGACTATTACTAGATAGAGACCCATCACCCACGGGAGAAGCAGGTGCATTAGTTTTTTTTCCTTTGCCCGAATCCTGTAAAATGGCTCAGCACTTGTAATAATAGCGTTAACCGTGAATTAAAAAAACACTGGCAAATACAATTTTTGCGTATTTATGAGTAGTATTTCATACCAGTGTACTTTGACTTGAAATTGCGTAAATGGTATGCAAAATGCGTGCAGGTTGGCAGGTATGAATAAGCATGGAAACTAAATGCACACTTCTTGCATTACTGCATTACTTCAAATACTAAGTTACTCCTCTAGTACACTCGTATTCACATGAAATAAAACAATTAAACATTGAGACCACTCAACAAAGGACACTGGGTAATAACCAGGGCCAGGCACAGACATTTTAAGGGGCAGGGGCTCAAGACAAAAAAGGGGCACCCTACACATGCACGCATGCATGCATGCATGCATAGACACACACCCTATCCAAGTGTCCATTATTTCCATTTTCCAATGTTGCCACAAAACCATTTTTTATCTAATACGTCCTGAACTTGGGCCTAGTTCAGTCTCCTCTAACACACTATTTATTTAAAAAAGCTCAAATTTAACAAGTTTTCGTTAAAATAATATAATTCAGTCAGGCTGTGTTCAGTTGATCAGACCAATTACTTATGAGTAGGCTAGAATAAACAAACTGCCTAAAGGTGACACAAGGTCAGATTGCTCAGTGGTTAGGTAGTCAGACATGTAAGCATTTACCAACCCTATATATACATATATATACACATATATATACACACACACAGACACACACACACACACACATCTGGGCCCCCCTTAATATGTTATTATTAAGATATGATCAGTGCCTGCAGTCCTCGTCTTCCAATACCAGATTGTTTTTTGACATTGTGTCTCTAATTAATTGAACAACTATGCCAAGCTATTTTGCCCAAAACTATACTGAACAAAACTAGGAAAGCAATTTCAAAGTAGTTACTGTGTTACAGTTCATATAAAGTATTGACTGAGGCAAATTCAAAGCATATTGCAAAATGGTCACTGATGTTACAGACCTGTTTGCAAAAATCAGTCAAATTAATGTATTCAATAACAATAGAAATTCTATATTTACAGTATAGGTCCACTGTTTCATGGTGCATATGTGTATTCCCTTAAATCCATTGATCTTAATTTATTTATTCAATTTATGTCCTTACTTAAACAATTACATAGGAAGTCAGTGTAATTGTTGCATTTGGCATCTATATGTTAGTTTAGTATAAAGAGTAAAAAAGTCATATAGCCTACATCATGCATCACTAAAATGGCAGATTATTATATTATACAGGTAAATAAACCAATGTTTAAAATAACTACATAAACTGGATAATGTGCCACAGAAGGGGTTTCATACTTTACATAAGTATTGACCAGTCTTTCCTACTCATTTACCTTACCTCTCTATATAGGTTGACTGCTACAGTGCTTTTACTCTGTCCTTCTGCACTACTGTACCTGCCTCTGACTGGCTGGCAGCACTTTTTGCAGAGGATAGACAAAGGCAGTGTATATTAATGTGCAACTAAACAATAATTTATAGCACATGGAATAATCTGATCCTGGAAAAACCAGGGATTGACTGTTGGACAGCTATCCTATCTGTGTAACTTGCTCTTTAATATTTAGTCACACTCACCACAAAACATACGGTTTGAATTGAAGACACCAATGTTAACGGGAACTTCAGCTTTAAAACAATGTGCAACTTGTGTATCGATTCTTAATAATGATCTCAGTAGAGCCAGTTAATGAAGATGGCTACCCAGATCAGCTGAGAAAAGCACACCGTTTGTTGGTTCATAAACTTGTAGATTGCTTGCTACTCATTTAAAAGTTGAACAATATAAACAGGCCAGCTAGCCGGAAACTTTTATCTAAAATCACAAGCATTGATGAGTAGTACCTTGATTAGCCAACTCACCGTATCACCGTGAACATCTTTGTTGGAACGAACCATTTCTTAAATGGGGTGGAGGAGGGCCCATAAATGTCAATTACGTTTTAGAGAATGTTACTGGTATACAATCTTAAATATTAATATTAAAGTATTTACAATAATTAAAAATATAACACTAGGGCACTTTTGAATCTGAGGGGAAAAGGGTCTATCTTTGCATGTGCCTGGTAATAACAAATTCAACACATGAACTGGTTGCTATGGCCTCATCACTAGGTTTCCTCAGTCATTGTATGGGTCAGTGGTTCCCAAACCTCTCCTCGGGGACCCCCAGACAGGCCATGTTTTTGTTTTAACCCTGAAAATGCACACCTGACTCAATTAGTCAAAGGTGTAATGTGTAGTTGACTAATTTAATCAAGTGTGTCATTTTAGGGTGAAAATAAAAACCTGGCCTGTTGGGGGTCCCCGAGGAGAGGTTTGGGAACCACTGGTATAGGTAAAGCTACCGAAGCTAAACATTATCTAAAACTGAATTTCTTTTCAGACGAGCATTAATTTTGGTAGGGGATGGTGCGATTTCTGTTGGGTCAGACCCATCTGCTATCGATCGGCCGAGATTGAGACCTACATGGAAAAATAAGCACCAAACAAGTACTTTGAAAATGAGCTGTTTTCATGAATACAAAAGTTGGGTGACCCTCCCACTTGACTAAAAAAAGTTAAGTGACCCTACCCTCAACAATAAATAAAAAGACATGACCCTCCCCTATTTTCCTCCGGTGGTCCCTTCCATAAATACCAAACGGTCCCTTAGAAGTGTTGCAAACAGACATTAGTCTTTCCTTCCCGAAGGTTTATTATTAATTCATGCGACGCTACAGTATGCAGTGACTAGTAGGGCTGAGCGATAATTCAATATTTATCGTTATCAAGTTTTTAAAAATAATATCGAGAAGAATATCCCATATCGACATATCGCGATAACAGCTGGTTTTGTTCTGAAACAAAGAAACATCAACAAATGAGGAGTATTTCATATTGCTTGTAGAAATATTACAAGGTCAATCAATATTTTTTTCATATATTGTTTTTTTTAGTTTATACAGCTGACTATACACTTTGATTAAATCAAGTCACAGCAGGTTCTTTCAATATATCATTAGGCATATCGTATCAAAAACATATCTATTTTATATCGTGATATAATTTTTTGGCCATATCGCCCAGCCCTATTGACTAGCCTAATAAATTGCAGCTTTCGTTCGGTCCTGTACTTAAATGTGCTTGTTTCTTGAGGATTCTAATATATGCACCTATAATTGAGCAAATATTAGGCTACATGAAAATAGCAATGAAAAGCGATTTCGTATTTCGCCATTTGAACTCTACTGGAGAATTGCTATGAGGAAAATAGAATTGTGATTCAGTGTTTTTCAATAATTAGAACATGTGGCTCCGTCTTTGGAATGATTTTGCATTTTAGGCAGTTATTTTGTGTGCAACAAATCACCTCATATTGCAGGTTAGCATTATCCCATTTAAATCGCTTTTCTTTATTGTTTCAAATAGCAAAGCTTTAACAGTTGTACAGCTCTATAAGCTAGTCTCTGAAAGAGGAAGTAGACTGTCGTTATCGTCAATATGAAATATATGCATAGTGCTGGAATACAGCTACATTTCCTTTGAAACATTTATGTGAATCAGATTTACCAGTTCGTTGGTATTGTTGTTCCAATCGTTACATGGTTGAGCAATACAACAGTTTCCTATCTATATACTATGTTGTACAGTAGGCTACTATTCCCTCTGGCACTTTAAGAAAAAAAATATGGCTAATCTGTAAAGCGTTGCACAGCATAACGCTCTTAAATGTGGAGGAAGTATCGGCTTGGAGTATCGGGCCTTTTTTTTTACGAGTACTTATTCCAAGTACTGGAATGGGTATTGTCCCATCTGTAGGTCATATGTGCAATAATCATTACACTTCGAGAGAAAAAAAAATAGTGGAAGAAAATCAATTCAAAGCAAAAAAATTGTGATTCATATTTTCCCCCGAATCGTGCAGGCCTACTGGATAGCCAGGCAACGTCAGGAATATGTCATAGGCTGTGTTGCCTAATAGGCCATAGGCTGTCCTAACAGGCCATAGGCTGTGTGCCCTAATACGACATAGGGCTGATACGACATAACTACCACCCGCTGCTTCAACTAATGATGAACAGGGGCAAGTTGTACTGAAACACATCTGTGCTGTTCATCCTATTTCTATGTACTGTACTGTGCATCTGGGTCTGCTGGTACCAACCACCTGAAGAGTGTGTATTAGGTTTAATCAAGCTACTATTCATGCAAACAGAATCAAACAAGCAGGAATAAGATTAACAGCAGCTCCAGGACATCATGTTCACAATCACTTTTTCTCCTAAAATCTTTCATCGACATTAAGCGCAAAAGCAGACATTAAACTGGTGCTGTGTAACAAAAAACCGGGTCACATACTTAGAGGCACAGACTGTAATCTGTTTAGAATTACAAATGGATAAAAAAACGCAACATCAACTCCCTTGAGTCCTCTGTCTGTAATAAAGAATATCCTTGCTAAGATAGTTTCACAAAGACTGCTGAACTGTAAAATAAATAGGACACATTCATGACGGACTGGCCAACCATGCTTAGATACCATAAGCACACCCACAAGCACACAGAGAAACATTAAACTTTTGCCTCTTGCCAGGCCGTCATTGTACATGACAAGTTATTTTGAACTGTCTTGCCTGTGAAATAATAGTTAAATTAATCAAGTAAAATCCAAAGGGGTTGTGCTGACACTACCGTGCCTATTGACCGGCCATAAATCACCACCTGGCTCAACAGTGTTGCAAACAGTAACACGATTTTCAATGAGAACAGTAATCACACTGAACAAATGGCAAACACTCACTTCCATAAAACCTCCAGTAGGCAGCTTGACAAAGAGGAAATCCAAACATCAATCCAGTCAAAGTAAAGCTTTGCAGCAAAAACATGAGAATTAAAAATATGAGTAACGTTAATCTTTCTCTCAATATAGACCTGATCAATTGGATTGTCTACTCCTTTGGTATTAACTCAACTTTAATTTATAGTGTTACATGCCCAGACACGCAGATAGTTGCATGAACAGTAAAAATCTTACATCCAATTAACTCCAAACTATACATTAAGGTAAAAAGTATATTGAGGTATTTAAATAAAAACAAGTAGATAGAGAGAGTAAGAAGACAGAGTGTGATAATGTTGAGGAATTTGGAGAACAGTGCAGAAGATGGCGTTCTATATTTTATTTAGAACACGTAAAATAATAAACACCTAAGCAGTCTTCGGCCAATAATGTAAGCAGGCGACAGTGATGCCCAAAAATAACAAATCTATATCCCTACAAGGCGAAAACATCATAGCACAACATGGAAATGTGCTTTAGATGAGTTTACATTTAAACCTTTCAGGACGAACTCACCAGCAGGGCCGTTTCTAGCTGGGAGCATACACAATTCACCTGGCAACAAAAACTCTGAGTTTTCTTTTCAAAATCATAGCACTTTTAATTCATATAATCATTGTTAATTCATTGCATAGATAGGTAGTGGGTCCATGGTCATGTGTTCCTAAAATTTGTCTATTGTTGGAAAAAACTGATTAGTGAATGTTTTTCAAATGTAATAATGTTTTCACATGAGACACAATATAGTCAATCAAATTCTGTGTACAACATATTTGTTACTGTTTTTAATGAAAAGTTGTTATTGAAAACATGTTAAATTTTGTTTTTTTGCAATCACGTACACTTATTGTTGCTTTACACACAATAAAATTGCATTTTGTTACAATTCACTAGCTTTGTAATGAATACACAATGATTATTGCAATGGATTAAAACAAGTGCTATTATTCTAAAAGGAAAAATCAGAGTTTGTGTTGCCGACATAATATAGTGTTGCCCCCAGCTAGAACTGGCCCTGCTCACTAGTACATATACACAGTATGTCACAGGGATCAATTGCTGGCTACTAGTGACATACTGTATACTGTAGCATGCAGAGTCAATACCTCCAATGACTGTACTAATTCAGTATCGCAAATCTTAATCTCTTCTGTCTAAAAATGACTGTTATCCTACATCATCGTCAGTGTTCCTGTTGCAGAAATATTTGGTGTTAGCAGAACACACTGTTTTTGTTGTTTTATTATGCAAAAATATTTATTTGATCTGTTTAAAAAAGTGAATGTTAAATAAAGGAAACAATGCATAAAATCCTGGATAATTTATAATCCACTTTATGGGGCACTTATCTTGGTATTGTTGAAGCTTTACTGGCACTGTGTTACCAACAATGGTATAGCATTGTTTGTTAAAGTAGAAATACACTCTATTCCCATACCCTTATGGGACAAACCAACATTTTAGATTGTTTTTTAAAATGAAGAATATAACATAGAAAAATTAATATATTTATATATACAGCTCATTCTCAAGAAATTAGCATATTGTGATAAAGTTCATTATTTTAGATAGGAATTTGGGGTTTTCATGAGCTGTATGCCAAAATCATCAGTATTAAAACCATAAATGATCTGAAATATTTCAGTTGGTGTGCAATGAATCTAAAATATATGAAAGTTTAATTTTTATCATTACATTATGGAAAATAATGAACTTTATCACAATATGCTAATTTCTTGAGAAGGACCTGTACACAATATATATACACATATATATATATACACATGCATATACACACACACACACACACACACACACACACACATACATACATACATACATATACACATATATATATATATATATACACACAGTGGCTTGCGAAAGTATTTGGCCCCTTGAACATTTCGAACTTTTGCCACATTTCAGGCTTCAAACATAAAGATATGAAATTGTAATTTTTTGTGAACAATCAACAACTAGTGGGACACAATCATGAAGTGGAACAAAATTTATTGGATATTTCAAACTTAAAAAAAAATAAAGAACTGAAAAATTGGGCGTGCAAAATTAACTTAAGTTAATACTTTGTAGCGCTACCTTTTGCTGCGATTACAGCTGGAAGTCGCTTGGGGTATGTCTCTATCAGTTTTTTACATCGAGAGACTGACATTTTTGCCCATTCCTACCTGCAAAACAGCTCGAGCTCAGTGAGGTTGGATAAAGAGCATTTGTGAACAGCGGTTTTCAGTTCTTTCCACAGATTGGAAATTGGATTGGATTCAGGTCTGGACATTGACTTGGCCATTCTAACACCTGGATATGTTTATTTGTGAACCATTCCATTGTAGATTTTGCTTTATGTTTTGGATCATTATCTTGTTGGAAGACAAATCTCCATCCCAGTTTCAGGTCTTTTGCAGACTCCATCAGGTTTTCTTCCAAAATGGTCCTGTATTTTGCTCTATCCATCTTCCCATCAATTTTAGCCATCTTCCCTGTCCCGGCTGAAGAGAAGCAGGCCCAAACCATGATGCTGCCACCACAGTGGACAGTGGGGATGGTGTGTTCAAGGTGATGAGCTGTTTTGCAAATCCAACTTTAAACTTCTCCACAACAGTATCTCGGACCTGCCTGGTGTGTTCCTCGTTCTTCATGATGCTCTCTGTGCTTTCAACGGACCTCTGAGACTATCACAGAGCAGGTGCATTTACACGGAGACTTGATTTAACCCAGAGGTGGATTCTATTTATCATAATTAGTAATTTAGGTCAACATTGAATAATTCAGAGATCCTCACTGAACTTCTGGAGAGAGTATGCTGCACTAAAAGTAAAGGGGCTGAATAATTTTCCTCGCTCAATTCGTCATTTTTTTATTTGTTAAAAAAGTTTGAAATATCCAATAAATTTCATTCTACTTCATGATTGTGTCCCACTTGTTGTTGCTTCTTCACAAAAAATTACAGTTTTATATCTTTATGTTTGAAGCCTGAAATGTGGCAAAAGGTCGAAATGTTCAAGGGGGCCGAATACTTTCCCAAGGCACTGTATATTCTCATGGCGATACATACAAAATCATACAAAATTGTTAAAAAACATTTCCACATGACATTTGCAGAGGCAGGAAAACGTATGCCTACGTTTACGAAACAAAAGGCAGTTTACCTTAACCTTATCCTAACCTCACTTTACCCTAACTTAACCTCACTAACCTTGCCCTAACCTCACTTTACCCTAACCTTAACCTCACTAACCTTGCATATTATCCCTGAACTGAAGTACTTTAAATTGTAAACGATTGGTCTATTCTTGAAAACATTCCGGAAGAATGGAGATTCTATACTTAAAAAATTGCAAATTTATTTTGGCCATATCATCAATCTGCCTACGTAATGTGGTGAAACGGTTACCCACTTCTTGCCATGAGAATGCGTTTCATATAATCCTGTGCATTTACAAATGGTTTAGGATTAAATAAATATCTTCTCTGGCTGATGTCTGACAGTCGTTTAAACTGTTTACATAATACACAAACACTAGTAAGAGACACACAAAACACACGCACAGGAAATTACTGTTTGTAAATTAATTTGTTTTTTCTTCACTGAAGCCGAGGTACTTTTGGGGAAACTGAAATCATATAAAAAGTAGTAATCTGCCCAAAACCACACATTCATACAAATCTAAATATGTGAGAGCAATTTATGTTATTACTGTATGTGGAGGATAACATTTAACAATGGGGAGTCAGACTGCTCAGTGGTAAAGGTTGCTGGTTTGATTCCAGACTGTGCCAAATGGAGCCTATAAAAATGTATAATACGTTGATTATGGCTCAGTGGTTAGGGAGGCAGACTTGTAGTCAGAAGGTTGACCGTTCAATTACAGGTTGAGCCAAATGTCTTTGTGTCCTTGGGCAAGGCACTTTACCCTAACTGCTTCCAGGTCGTTGCTGTAAATAAGAACATGTTTTTAGTCAACTTACTTAAATCACATTTGTTGCTAGATAATAAAACGCCATCTACATCAAGACTCTACTAGAGCTGGGCGATATGGAAAAAATCTAATATCACAATATTGTTGACCAAATACCTCAATATTGATATTGCGGCGATATTGTAGGGTTGAAAATTGGTGCTTATAAAGAAATATTTACACAATAATATTTTGATAAATAATCATCATTGATGTGAATATAATAACTAAGTGGGGTAAAGGCAAATCATAGAAAAGCTAACAGTCGGGTAAGTTAAAAAAATTAAATCACTTTACTGTAATCCAGGCAATAAAACAAGTAAAAGATAACAATTTGTCATATCGCGATAATACGATATCCAAAATCTAAGACAATAAATCAGTCTAATATCACGATATCGATATAACATCAATACATTGCCCCGCCCTAGGCTCTACTGTCAACAATCCGTGCATTTGCAACTAAAAACATGAGCTAACTTAACATAATGAAACATTTACGGTAACATGTACAAGTGTTGAATCCTACCCAAGAAAACAAACTGTTGTGTTTTAGTTATTGTGCCATTTCATTTCATCCATGGTAATTACCCAAAACAAATCAACATCTACATTGCTTAAAAAAATTTACGGAAGAGTCACATCACACATCAGGTCTCGATGAACTAAATGTATAAAATATCTAAATCTTTACTGTACTTTGTGTAACTCGTTGAGAACAAAATTACATAGCAACGGTCAACAGAAACCAAAATCACCAACCGATTGAGGGCTGGATTCAAACTCACATTGAAAATCAAAGTAAACAATTGATACACAGGCTTTTCCAACGTGTGTGAATTACATCACGGCAACTCATAATGTGACAGTAGTGTGTATGGCCCCTACATACTGGGAGACACAACAGAACTTCTTGTGACGGGACATATGGGTGTGCCATCCTGGAAGAGCTGGACTAGACTTTCCTTGTGCATTACCACATATCTTGTCCCCCCCGTCTCAGCCCCAGATGTTATGGTGCAATATTTTATGTGTCGGGGGACTAGGGTTTTTCTGTCCCCAGAGGCAGATTATATATTCATTTTGGGGTCAGAGCTGTATTAAAGTACTAGACCCAAGGTATGCCCACTCTAATGTTCCTGATGTCATGTTCATCCTAGGAGGACCCAAACCCTTGGAACATGCAACAAGACCATGTGGCCTGATGACTCCTTCCTGTCCCCGTACTGTGCCCAACCCGCTGCTGCGCTGGATCCCATGTCACTGCGGTTGATGATCACGTTTCCACCTGGTGACGCCAGCTTTCATCTCCAGGGGGCTTTACGTTTTCCCTTCACAAGACCACCGAACTGTATTGATGCTACATAAAGACTATGGTCACAGTCCACCCATCATAGCTTTATTGTTCGACAATAATTGAACACTGATAAACAAAGTGACCATATTACAATGGGCTGTGTACCTTCAGATCCCACACCCGGTACATCCAGAAGAAGACTGGCCACCCCCTTGAGTCTGGACTCTCTCTATGGAGTTTTTCCTAGCCTCTGTGCATCACTTGTGTTCCTTGCTTTTGGGGGTCTCGGGCCAGGTGTCTGTCAAAGCACTTTGTGACAACTGCTGTTGTAAAACGGGCTTTATAAATATATTTGATTGATTGACTACCTGTGTAACCTAAATGGGCTCCTGGAATCAGTCAGGAAGGAAACGGAGAGAGCAATTGTCTGTTGCCACCATGTGCAAAACCATTCCCTTTTTGAGGGTTGTCTTGCTGTTGCCACTCCAGTCCACCTGTTGTCACTTTCATTTGCACCAAAACAGGTGACACTGATTCACAATCACTTATGCTTCCTAACTGGACAGACAGATATCCCTTAAGTTTAAATGTCTTGGTGTTATACTGTAATGATTGCGTGTTCCCTTAATTTCTTTCAGCAGGGTATTTTTGCCATGGTCATATACAGGAACTTGTTGTTTATACCTTACAATACATGTACCATTTTATATTATAAATTTAGACAGCAATTTGATGTGGAAAAATATAATGATGCAATTGAATACCTTATATTTGTTCTAAGAAACTAAAGGCAGTAATGTACTGTAAATGCTTTGGTAAAACCTGGTACATTATGTGTGTGCAATGCCTGTCAATGTGGGACCCACAGATGTCTGCAGTGTGAACATTTGACATGTCCCTCTGGGCATAAGTGGCGGATGTCTGGGGCTGCGTGACGTGGCCAGTGATTGCATTAACAGGAGGTCATAGAGCACATTGGTTTGGATGGTCACGAGCTTGCAGTGGCATGTCAAAAATGTTGTTAATTATTTCAAAACCTCCAACCTTTTGAAATGGTGGGGTCGCAGAAGATGATTATTATAAAAGCTGTTGTTCTCTCATTAACCTATTCTCCCTGGAGTATCATCATATCATTCACAGTCTAATGACTTGAACATGTCCATCGGCGTGACAATATGTGACTTTCAGCTTGACTGACTTAGTTAAAGAGGCCTCAGAGAAAAAAAAGACAACACGCATTGCTGCTTATGAGAAAATACAAAATGACATCAAACTTAAGTTCAACAACTTCTCCCATAATTTCTCCCATCATGACCATTTCTATTTAAATATTGCTGAATAGCTCTAATCATAGACTAGACATGTTATTCAAGGAAAGAAGAAGCGGTGGTTTATAAAGACCGCCACAGCCATATCAACGTTTCCAAAACACTCTACCTTCCCTCCCATCACATATGTCAGAGTGAGTTATAGATGGAGGGGTGGGAGAGAGAACCAGACAGGCCAATGGTCAGTGAGACTTCCTCAGCCTTGGTAAACAAAACACACTGAGAAGACAGAATGTTTGATGCACCCTAGAGTAGCAGAAACCCTGAGCTCTGGGGCCTATGCACCCAACAGGCCACATTATATATATTTGATATAAGAATTTCAAAGAGTGTTGTCCAACCACAGTATGTGGGTGAGTCAATGTTGTAATAATGTATCTCTAGCCTATTACTAAGTGGCTGTCAACTAGTAAGTACTGTAGAAAAATATACTTGAATCAGGTAGGACTCAGACAAAAGTCTGTGAATGCATTGACAGGATGTAAAAACAAATCTAAACCAATAAGAACCAAGATAACATACAATATTATTTAATTACAATTTTAATAGGTTAGACCTCATATTCCGCATAAGCATAGTGTTTAATCTATATCCAGACAGTTGCTTTTGTCAAAGTTGCATTTCTGAAAAATACAGCTATGGACAAATTTAAGGGACCAATCCACCTTTTTTATATTTTGTATTTTTTTTCAGACAATGAACAAAACGAGTTCTTAACTGTCTCCACATAAAATTTTACAGACTAATTTTTCAGGACTCTTTCAAAATATATTTTTCCATCTGTCCCTAAATTTCTATAGTTGATTCACGTGACTTCTCTATTTGACCTACTAAAAGACAAAATTAATTTTCATTCGATGACACAGGCCCGGCTTAGTGACGGTTCTAGTGTATATATGCACACTCGAAAGCATACACACATCTGCACAGAAGTATGAGACAATTTCAATATCAGGGAAGGCTATAGCCATTCTTGGTCCCAGTGATCAATACAATAGATTATTTGTTCATTACATAATGAAGCTAGACCTGGTTATTGATGAGGACTACAAATGATGACAGATTTAATTTAGATTCCTTTTGCTTTAATAGACTGAGAAACATGTAGGCTCATCCGTACCTAAGAAGACTCATCCAAATGAGTCAGAATGTGTTCACATTTTATTACAATGTTGTGTGAATGTTGGAGATGAATGGAGACAGAGTGCAGGGAGTTTGTGTTCTCTGTTTTATTCAGACACGATTCAAAAATAACAAACACCTAGGCCAATAAAGTAAACAGGGCAACTGTTCTGCCAAAACAAATAATGTAGCTAGTACAAAGCAATACACAACCTTCACAGGTCAATTATAATACAAAACATTACGTAGCACGTCACAAAACATTGTACAATATCCACATAGGTTTAAACCTCCTCAGGATGAAACTCACAGTATATAATGCTATTGCAAGCAGTAAGAGAGAAGAACACTTGTACTTTACCCAAAAAGGAATTACGATCAGTCCAAAATAGACAAGTATAAGTCTCACAATGATGCAAACCACCTTCTGGAACACCAAAGGTTATATAGCCTCTTTGATTACTAAACACCAAACCAATGTGGAGAATCACCTAATCAACCATTCTTGTGCGTATAGGATTTACCCAGGATTAACCTGCTACATAATACAGATGGTTGTGCCAACGTCATATAATTAAAATCAAATATTCAATACTTATAGTCCATAATACATAAGTCAAACAACACACAGTAATGAATATTTACAGTTTGTCAGTTTCATGCCTTGACATCCCTCATTCTCTGGGATGACGTGACAACATTCTAGTAATAGTCATGGTGGGAAGAAACATAAGTTGGCTGGAGTGATGTGGATGAGTAGAAAAGGGATAAACAACAAGGATAAAACATGAGTAAGAAACCACAACATTATGCCCATCCACTAACTCTATCATGAACCTGCTAGTCATGGGTTAGATGGTGGGACAAGAACCGGACTACTACTCAAAACACGCCTGGCCTCCAGACTGACTGAGGTCATTGTTATTGACAACTCAAAACAAAGCTCACGAAGGTAAACAGTACAAACACAAAAATAGTCAGTTCTCTTCTCTCTTGGTAAGTGACACTAAGTGAAACCTTGGCAAAAATACAGCCTTTGGCCCATCGCCAATTCATAAAAATACAAATTAAACTCCTAACAGCCATGCTGTAATTATACTAAATCAAATTAAGGTAATTTAATGTCAAAATACTTTCATTTTGAAACCAGGGTTAAGGCAGTGCTGGCCACACAAAATATTGACACTGGGCCCATTTTCACTTAGGGGTGTACTCACTTTTGTTGCCAGGGGTTTAGACCTTAATGGCTGTGTGTTGAGTTATTGAGGGCACAGTAAATTTACACTGTTATACAAGCTGTACACTCACTAATTTACATTGTGGCAAAGCATCATTTCTTTAGTGCTGTCACATGAAAAGTTATAATCAAATATTTACAAAAATGTGAGGGGTGTACTCACTATTGTGAGATACTGTATATAATAACGTCTGTACTTCCCGGAAATTGCTTGTGTGCGTGCTTGTCACGTGTTCGCATCCACAGTGTATTTTTTTTTAACAGACCATGATTGGCTAATACGTCCATGTCTTCCGGGTTCTTTGAATTCATTGGAGTTGGAGTGGAGCGAATCAGTGAAGAGTTTTTACTATTGAGTTGCATGGAACCAAGGTGCATTGAGCTCTTCCTCAATATGATTGATTCTTCTCCAAAGAAATGGTGATGAAAAGACAGGGACAATGATGGCGCATAAAAAATATACACTGCTCAAAAAAATAAAGGGAACACTTAAACAACACAATGTAACTCCAAGTCAATCAAATTTCTGTGAAATCACACTGTCCACTCAGGAAGCAACACTGATTGACAATCAATTTCACATGCTGTTGTGCAAATGGAACAGACAACAGGTGGAAATTATAGGCAATTAGCAAGACACTCCCAATAAAGGAGTGGTTCTGCAGGTGGTGACCACAGACCACTTCTCCGTTCTTATGCTTCCTGGCTGAGGTTTTGGTCACTTTTAAATGCTGGCGGTGCTTTCACTCTAGTGGTAGCATGAGACGGAGTCTACAACCCACACAAGTGGCTCAGGTAGTGCAGCTCATCCAGGATGGCACATCAATGCGAGCTGTGGCAAGAAGGTTTTCTGTGTCTGTCAGAATAGTGTCCAGAGCATGGAGGCGCTACCAGGAGACAGGCCAGTACATCAGGAGACGTGGAAGAGGCCGTAAGAGGGCAACAACCCAGCAGCAGGACCGCTACCTCTGCCTTTGTGCAAGGAGGAGCAGGAGGAGCACTGCCAGAGCCCTGCAAAATGACCTCCAGCAGGCCACAAATGTGCATGTGTCCACTCAAACGGTCAGAAACAGACTCCATGAGGGTGGTATGAGGGCCCAACGTCCACAGGTGGGGGATGTGCTTACAGCCCAACACCGTGGAGGACGTTTGCCATTTGCCAGAGAACACCAAGACTGGCAAATTCGCCACTGGTGCCCTGTGCTCTTTACAGATGAAAGCAGGTTCACACTGAGCACATGTGACACAAGTGACTGAGTCTCGAGACGCTGTGGAGAACGTTCTGCTGCCTGCAACATCCTCCAGCATGATTGGTTTGGCGGTGGATCAGTAATGGTGTGGGGTGGCATTTCTTTGGGGGGCCGCACAGCCCTCCATATGCTCGCCAGAGGTAGCCTGACTGCCATTAGGTACCGAGATGAGATCCTCAGACCCCTTGTGAGAGCATATGCTGGTGCGGTTGGCCCTGGGTTCCTCCTAATGCAAGACAATGCTAGACCTCATGTGGCTGGAGTGTGTCAGCAGTTCCTGCAAGAGGAAGGCATTGATGCTATGGACTGGCCCGCCCGTTTCACCAGACCTGAATCTGATTGAGCACATCTGGGACATCATCTCTCGCTCCATCCACCAACGCCACGTTGCACCACATACTTTCCAGTAGTTGCTTTAGTCCAGGTCTGGGAGGACATCCCTCAGGAGACCATCCGCCACCTCATCAGGAGCATGCCCAGGCATTGTAGGCATTGTAGGGAGGTCATATGGGCACGTGGAGGCCACACACACTACTGAGCCTCATTTTGATTTGTTTTAAGGACATTACATCAAAGTTGGATCAGCCTGTAGTGTGGTTTTCCATTTAGATTTTGAGTGTGACTCCATATCCAGACCTCCATGGGTTGATACATTTGATTTCCATTGATAATTTTTGTGTGATTCTTTTGTCAACACATTAAACTATGTAAAGACGAAAGTATTTAATACAATTAGTTCATTCATTCAGATCTAGGAGGTGTTTATTTTGTTGAGCACTATCTTATATGTAAATTAGTTCTTATATGTAAATTAGTTAGTTCAATTGATTTTGATCTTTGACTATAGTAAACTGATTATTGTTCTTTTGCTAAATCAAAAAGAAGATGCAGAAACCGAGAGCAGTAAGAAACAAGAAAGAGAAACAGAGAAAAGTTTAGGATGTGTTTTTTTGTGTATCAAAGCACTGCATAGTGTAATGAAACATCCTATAAAGTTCTGAGAAAAAGGTTAGAGACCACTGCAAACAAGTTTCTCTGGTTAACCTTTGATAAGTATGTGTTTGGGTAAAATTAACATTTTGTTTTATTCCATAAACTATTGACCACATTTCTTACAAATTCTAAATACAAATATTGTCATTCTGAGCATTTATTTGTAGAATAAGAAAATATGCAGTGTTGTCAGACCTCGAATAATGCCAAGAAAATAAGTTCATGTTGTCACGAATACTAACACAACTCAAGCAGGAGGCCAGGTAGTGAAAAAGGAATACAATTCTATTAAACTTAAACTTTCCCTAAGGAGCAAAACTAACTGAAGCTAACGTCCTCAAGAATCAGCACATAAAATAAAAGAAGAGAACTGGCAAACTATAACGATAAGCTCAAACTATAACGATAAGCTCAAACTATAACGATAAGCTCAAACTATAACGATAAGCTCAAACTATAACGATAAGCTTAAACTATAACGATAAGGCACACATTAATGTTCAGAATAACAAGTACTCACATGCAACAACATGGATAAGAGCAGACAGCAGGACAAAATGAGTAACACCAAAGCAATGACCAGCAACTAACAACAAGCACAACTTAAACTAAATAGTACACTAATGACAAAGTAAGAACAGCTGGGAAGGGAACAAACAAAACGGTTTGGATAACTAAATCATGTGATAAAAAATGCGGGGACGAAACTAAATACAAGAAGGACTCATAAAGGGAGAACAAAAACCTGGAACAGATAAACATGAACATGAACAGAGGTAAAGCATTACACATATCAATTTTTAAACAACAATATATAAATATGTTAATTTGGAAGAGTTCAGAAATCAATATTTGGTGGTAATAATAAGATCATAATAATTATTGTCTTTCATGTATCCTGACATGCTCTCCACCAGCCTTTCACATTGATGTTGGGTGACTTTATGCCACTCCTGGAGTAAAGATTAAAGCAGCTCGGCTTTGTTTGACAGCATTTTCTTTAGGGCAAACTCCATATTAATGCCCATGATTTAGGAATGTGATGTCCAACAATCTCATATGGGTGTCCACACACCTTTGGCCATATAGAGTACCTTTCCAAGCATTAAGGCTCATGGTCAGACACATGTAAACAGACTTTGGCTTTGAAACTCCACAAATCAAAGTAAAGAGCCATCCTCACTGACGTGCAGTTATACAGATTGCATCAGCTGCAATACTTCACAGTGCCAACTCCCATTAAAGACCCCCATTGAAAAGCCAAATGTAACTGAGGCCTTCCCTTATTACTGAAATAGTAATGAACAGTTACTATTTTAACTGTTCATTACTATTACTATAGTATTAACTGTTGATCATTATAACTATAGAAAAGTTTTATCATATAGGTTCCCTATCTTTGACCCTGCACAGCACAGCGCAAAGCCCAAACGCAAGTGTTTTTGCTAGTTTAAGACAGACGCAGTTGTCAATTTTCCATCCAGCGCCCACGTCATTTGAATAGCAAATGCACATGGGCGTGCTGGTCTAATAGGGAGGTGTGTTCAGGATCATTCTTGGCGTAGTGCTATATTGAGGCATTGGAAAGTGATTGCACCATTGACCAATAAAAACCTGTCCTAAAGTCAATAACGCAGCATGTCATTGTTATTTTAACATCAAATTAGTCCAATGCACCTAGGCTTATGCACAGCGTGTGCACACTATAATGGTTACACACACACAGGGATGTGCAGCAGCACACAAACATGCCAAATATTAAAAATATTAAGGTGCAAATCCAGATTTGGACACGCTGTGCGCTTAGATCGTTAAAATAGGGCCCATAATGTTTAAATAGAAGCCCCTTATAATTTGTGTGTACACACTATGTATTGTATTTGTGTGTGTCTGTGTGTGTGCGTGCGTGCATCCGTGCGTATGGTGTGTGTGTGTGTGTATACATGCATGATCCCATTCCTACTTTCTACACACAATGAAACAATTGTGTTTTTATTGGTGCCCAGAAGAACCATTTATGGTTCCAGTAAGAACCATTTTCTTACATATAGAACCTTTTATGGTTCCAGTGAGAACACTTTAATTACAGACAAATACTTTTATGGTTCCAGTGAGAAACTATTTATAACATATAGAACTTTTTCCACTGAGGATTCTACATGGAACTGAGAAGGGATCTACCTGAGGCCAATAACGTTTTCTCTGAGAACCATAAAGGTTCTCCTACTGTATAAGGAGAGCTAAAGAACTATTTTGAAACCCATTTTCCTAAGATTGTACAGAAGGTTAATCCCTTGTTTATATATTGACATTTATTTCTTACAGTTTCTTTAGTTTAAGATCACCATTCAGGACAATCTGGGTGTGACATTACCACCCTAACACAGATATTTGAGAATGGGGTTTCCCAAGGTATTTTGGGCAGCGGCCTATTATTATATCAACCATTTTTCAATTACTAAATTACAAAAATGTAAAAAAAAGAACAGACATGGACTGCTAAAGACCGGTACTTTTTCATATAAAAAATGAAAGCCCAAACAACCAACCAAACAAAATGGAGGCAACGGAAATTCATGATCCACGCTAATTAGTGCTGTGGACATTATATGTGGAACAAGAAGACACGTACAGTGCTTATCTTTCAGAAAGTACTAAAATTAAGTTACAGATGGCTTAACGTTAGGGAGTCAGACGTCTAGTTGAAAGGTTGCTGTTTTGAATTCTGCCTGAGCTACATGTTGTTGTGTATTTAGGCAAGGCCATTTAACCTAAGTTTTAAGTTTATTTGTCCCATGTACAGTAGACCAAATGTTTAATTGTACAGTGAAAATCTTGACTGAAAATGTAACTTTCTCCAGGGGAATGTCCCTGTACTTACTTTAAGTCGCTCTGGATAAGAGTCTGCTAAATGACAAAAATATAAAATCTTACTCTTGCTACACTAGTTCCAAATCAGTCTTCATTTGTTATTACAACAGCAAGAAAGAGGGATAGAAAGAGAAAAACACAGAGAGAGTGAAAGATTCGGAGAGAGAGAGCGAGAGAGAGTGAAAGATTCGGAGAGAGAGAGCGAGAGAGAGTGAAAGATTCGGAGAGAGAGAGCGAGAGAGAGTGAAAGATTCGGAGAGAGAGAGCGAGAGAGAGTGAAAGATTCGGAGAGAGAGAG